>JABSTQ010007726.1:0-58159 GCA_013358835.2 Ixodes persulcatus
CGGATGTGTATAGGTAGGTGATCGCTGCCCATTGGATCGGCTTGGACTTGCCACTCCCAAGTCAGGTCAGGGGACGTGTCGTTCTGGTTCATGGCCTGGGCAAGCCGCGTGGGAGTGTCAGGGTCATTGCACAGTTGGAGACCGGCTGCGACGCATGCTTTCTTGATATTTTTGCCCCGGGCGTTCTTGTTCGCGTATCCCACGCGGTATGTCTGGCATTGAAGTCCCCGGCTAGTATGGTATGCTTGTCCTTCTGCACGAGGTTTTGATCAGTTGGCCTCGTTCGAACCCACGGACGGCCTAATGTATATGTTATGAATGTTTATACGTGTTCCCCCGATGTTGACCCGCGTGGAAACAACCTCTCGGTAGTCAGAGCACGCCGCCTCGGAGTTTAATTTTGTTTGCTTGTGTGTTTTCTTTATAAGTGTGGCCACATTACCATAGTTGGTGGTTTGTCGCTGTATGCTGGGGTTTATGTAAGTGTTGTAGCCCTTAATTTTAATCTTCTTGACGTTAGCCTCTTGGAGAAGAATAACGTCGGGCGCCTTGTCGTTAAGTGCCAATAGGCGTGTTTTGAGTTCATAAATTTTCTGTTGTAGCCCCCCGCAGTTCCATTGCAAAAACCATGGTTGCAGGTTGCGTCGGCGCTTGTTGTGTTTACGTTTGTGTGTTGCTCCTCGGATGTTCGTATATGTATGTTGGGAATTATTGTCTGCCATTATGACTGTTTACGAGTTTGTGGATGGCCGCCGTGAGTTCTGCCAGCTGCTTCTCTACCCTTGCGAAGCCATCGTACTGAAGCTGTAGGACCTGCATCGCCATGTCCGTCCGTTGGGGTGGATATGCCTGTGGTACAGAAGATTGGAAGGTTCCCATTGTCACGGCTGCATACGACGCCCCGGCATCTTGGCTAGCCGGTATTGCCGCAGGTGGAGGGGGCGTGGGCACTCCCCTTTTTCCTGCTAATTTCATAGTTTGTTTCGTGCTGGTGCTCCGCGGAGGGATGGCGCGCTTTGGCAGTCGTTGCTTGTGGCCACGTGGCCCCCGTCACAGTTCGTGCACCTCGGGGTTTTTGTGCACTCCTCCATACCATCGTGTTCGGAGCCACATGTTCCACAGCGCGCATTCTCCCGCGGGCATACGTCCATTTTGTGGCCAATCGCGTGACATCTAAAGCAAACGAGCGGCCTTGGACGATATTCGTCAACGGTGAGGACCTCATGCATTACTCGTTTAGGGCGAGTCTTTCCTTCGAATGCAATAAGTATTACATTCCCCTTCTTCCCGAGAGGGCGCGCTGCTACTACCTTCTGTGTTCTGCACACAATGTCCACTTGAAGTTGTTCTGGAGTAACCTGATTATCCTGACCGCGTAAGTGTATTACTCCGCGGCATTGGTTCCTGATGAGGGCCTTGTATGGTTGGAAGGTGTTGGCTTCGTCCCCCCTTGCGAATTTCTCTGATTTGCATGAGTTTTTCTGTGAGGGCAGGGTCCCTGGTGGTGATAGATAGGGCAGTCGCTTTGGTCATTTCGATGTACAGTGTAGTCTGCCTGAGCGTGGACGCCGGCACGTTCAATAGCCTCGCGGATTTCTTTCCCTGTGAAGGCGGCCACTTCTTTCTTTCCTACAGAGCGAAGCACCACAGTTTCAACTGGGAGTAGTCTCGGCCATTAGCGCACCCAGAATTTTTGTCTGGGGGGGGGGGGGGGGGGGGGGTTCTGAAATTTTGACAGCCGATCGAGGAGAAGGGGCCGGGGCCGGGGGGGGGGGGGGGGGTAATTTTTTTTTTTTTTCTGTACGCGTTATTGCGAGATTTTATTTCTACTGCGCGAATTCCTTTCAATCCCATCGACACGATCGCATTCCTTGGTATGTACATTTATTTATCAAAAACTGACGTTTTATTTTCATAGTGTGCAGTAAAATTTGAATTTCTCCGCCATCGCACCCGCGTGTAATCAGGCGCGGCACCTAAAGGTTTAAGTGTTTTAAACGTCATTTTATTTGTTTAAACAATTTATTTTCAAGAACCACTGTGCTGAGAGGAACTGACATCCTGTCGTAGGCTTTCCTTGCAGCATGCGCCACCTGAAAGCACTACAAAGTCTCTGTTTCAATAAACGAATAACTGTATTTATTAAAACGTCGACGGACAAGTAACCAAATGCTGGGCATAGCCGTAGCTAGCACTAGCGAGTTCAGAGACGGTCGTCGGTACACTCCTCAGACGATCGCTCGTCTCGGGTGTGCACCAGGTGACTGCAGCACAGATGTGGCGCCGCCGGGCGCTCCCCCGCTTCAGTAGTGGATATGTGGATTGTTTCAAGATGCTGGTATGAGGTGACTTGACGTGACGAGAAGTCAGGGGAATTCTTGCGGTATGAGGTTACTGGGTGCGATCGCCGTCCTTTTTCCCGTAGCTTGTTGTGGCAGACGTTTTGTAGTTTTGCTCGGAAAACGCTGGCACCGTACGGGCTGGCTTTTCTGGAGTCTCATAGATGCGGTTGATACACATAGTATCTTGACTAGCGGATCTGCACCCAGGAAGTCAGCCAGACGATTGACGTCAGCCGGTGGATGCTGGGAAGGTCATGCGTGACCGAATATCGGGCTGCTGCCGTCGAGATTCTGGCGATGACCATGCGCATCAGGTTCAGCAGCGTGGCTACAACGTCCTCATCAACCGTTGATGTTTCAGCTGCGGTTTCCAACTATTTCGTGGGCTCCATGTCTGCAAGCATAAACAAAAAACACCGCGCCGAACACGCAACAAAGCAACAAAAAACCAAGACCCCAAAAAAACGATAACTCCTAGAAAGAACGTCATGTGCGCAGCATAAAGTAAGCCGAAACGAAGGGGAACAGACACGAATTATCAGTCAAGGAAGCCCAATCCAGTGCCAACAGAAGGGCGGAAAAACCATGTTAGGAACAATTGTGGTAGAATGCTCTTGAATGTAAAGTCGTCGTCTCAAAGAACGAGAAATGACATTTAATCTAACATTAACTGACAAATCGAGATAAAACTAGTTAAATCATACTAGGTATAACCGAAGCTACATCCCAGTAAGTCCAGGACCAGTTTGCTCAAAACAAAATCAGGAAGCTTTATGTAAAACGGTATTATTCGTACTATTTATTTTATTTTCAGTGCCACCCGAATTCCTCTATGCTGCTTGTGTTAATATTGTATAAACCAAGACTGACAGTTGGGGCGAGGAGCACCCCGGCCTATAGCCTCGTCATGCTTCTTTTTTTTTTTAACATGTCCTGCATACGCTCGACTGATTTTGTTTCGGGCAAAACCAGCCCAGAAAAGATTGCCCTAATTGCCGGTAGCGGTGTCCTTTGGGTGGATAGATGTGGATTAGTATACAGAGCACTTTGAATCGAGCGACGGCTCGCGCCCTTCGCTAGTTTTTTTTTTTTTTTTTATATAACTGATATGTAACTTTCGTTCCCCCTTTCTTTCTTTCTTTCTCTCTCTCTCTCTCTCTCTCTCTTAATATCCGCCTCTCTCTTCATATCGACCTTTTCCACAAGGGTGCCGCCATCTTGAATTGTCGTCACTTTCAGTATGGGCGAAAATATTGTTTTGCCGTAGCCACGCCAATAGAAGGCATTTACGATATTAGCGTAACCGTCACACATTCTTGTTTTGCCTCCCCTCTGTTTTTTTACTATTTGCAGGTTAAAACGTTTTATTATTTTTTCGTCGCCCATACCGGATACGCCTATAAGGTGGCTGGGGACGAGAGTACACGAAAAAAATCTATAACGGATGAGCGTCAGACGTTTTGACATTACTTCTCCCTAACATTGAAATCCGTGTGACGGAAGTAACACCGCACCCGAGTACGCGCGTCTTCCTCTACGAATCGCCCAGGGAGAAAAAAACAATAATTATCATACTTTGAGTTATGTCTCCTGGTAAACAACTTCGACATGGTTTTAATTCGGGCTTATCAAAGTAAGTTTCCTCAAGCCTCGGGTTTTTCTCTTTTTTGCTGTCTTTCCACCCCAGCGCGTTCACGAAATCAGTAACGTCATTGAAAACTGCAAGCTGAGGCCCTTTACAATAAAGTATCAAAGTGCTCGCTCAGCCGTCTACCCATCTCTGCATACCCCACGCACTTTGCACATTTTCGTGAAAGAGTGGATTGCTGAGCTAGTTGGTCGTTGAACATGGTATTATAAAAGTGCACAACGACGAGACACAAGACGAAGAAAGGCGCAGGACAGATGCCAACATGAATCTAAATGTTTCTAGAAATTTATAGAGATTACCGCTTCCAAAATGTACGCCATTTGATTTCTGCATGATACAGTGTTTATCTTTAGAGACAACTTTCCTGCTGCTATGCCTTTGCGTTTTGGCATTGTGACACTTTTTATGATAAGATATGTGCTTGTGTCGTAGAGACCCGTGAGGGATGCTGGAATTTAAAAAAAAAAACAAAAAAAAACATACTTAGTTACAAGTTAGCGCTTGTTAAGTGTTTTTCTTCGTCTTGTGTCCCCCTATTCTAGCTATTTTAATAACATGTGCAACTTTCCGGTCTATATATTTTTGCCTTACACACTCCTATTTTGGTCGTGTCAATGTACGAATACGTTGAACAATATCAATCGAGTAGAAACTTGGGCTAGCAGATGCTATAAATTCGGACAGCTAAAGTATACTACCCTCACACGCTGGAGAATGACAAGGGAAGCCCCTCTTGCCTTTAGCGCGGGCATTCCCTGCCATTCTAGAGACGAAGATAGTGGGTGGGTGTACCGTTTTTTACGGGCATTAGCTTGCGCCATCTATCCCTTGCTACCTCAATTGCTTTTTCTGTAGAACCCTAAAACTATCACCGTGACTCCATAAAGTAATCAAAAACAGTTCATTGTTTTCGAAAAAAAGAACAAAATTACGATATAAGAAGCCGTTGGACTTCAGACACTACTACAGCTTGAAGTCCAACCGCCGTGGCTTTGTTGCCAGTTCGTCTAGAATCTCATCCGCAGATACGGAAACCTCGTGGTGAACATTTAGCAATGCTAGTCCGTCTAATCTTAGCGCCCCAGTCGTATTGCGGAGGTAGGTTTTGAAGCGTCTCAGGGCTGAAAAAGACCTCTCAATTGTCGATGTCGTCACTGGAAGAGTAGCCATAATTTGAAGCAGCTTTTGGATTACAGGAAACATGAGAGACGGGCATGTTTCAAGTGCCTCTAGTGGACCCTTGGGATATTTGCCTAGCCTTCGGAGTCTCTATACCAGAGGTGTTGCTCTCCGACAACCGAGAAGATTCCGTCCGCAACATCGGTATAGTAGCGCTCACACAAGAGGCGTACCGCGCCCTCGTCGTTAGAATTCGGTAGTGGGCTTGACGACGAAGGAAGAAGCACTTGAAATTGAGCAAGAATGCTCAAGATTGTGCTTTACAAATCGTTCGTCAATTTGCTCTGCGAAAGCTTCCAGGAATAGAATAAATATGCAACGACGGAAGTACTCCTCTGGATTTGCAGACTCCACATTCGAGCGCGCCGTTTGTCGACCAACGACCCTCGGCACTTCTATGCTTAAGCCAAGATTTGAACAGTTTGAAGAAATGCGATCAAAGAGCTTTTGAAATTCTTCGTGAGCTCTGCACCGTATACTTCGCACATTTCCCAAAACATCCTCAGCCAACTCAACAGCGGATGAAAGATCAAGGTTTACCGTTTGCAAGTACTTGCTCAGTGGTAGGTTGAAACTAAAAACCTTCTCTGCCACAAAAAGATACCAAAAATTCGCTCCTCTGGAGTGCGCTCATTAAGAGTGGACCATTTGACGATGATTCCCTGTCGTTCCAGTTGGTGGCGATATCCTGTTACCAAAAGAGGTTCTAGGAGTTCTACAAAAACGTTGAGAGCGTCATGTCTCTGAACCCATCGGGTTGAATAAAGCGACTTTAAGCGCGTTACACGAGGCTTGAGCACCAGATCTCAATCTGGTCGCCGATAGAAGCTTGGCGTTTCGGAGTGTGAAAGAACTCGCAGACCTTAGCTATTGTTCCCATGCAGTTTTTAATCTGAGGTACAGAACATGCACTCGACAGGCTCAAGTTAAGGCTGTGTGATCCACAGTGAATGTAAATAGCATTAGGAAACTGTTGTCGGATGAGTGCCTGAACACCATTGTAAGCCCCACTCATTGAGGCCGCACCGTCATACGCTTGAGCTCTCAAGTACTCCGTTGCAACACCAATGTCGTTCAAACTTTTCACTATCGTGCTGGCCAGACCTTTCCCTGTCATGTCAGTCACAGGAACAAACTGCAGGAACTCTTCTTTTATAACGATCCGCTCCATGTCCACATAGAGCGCACACAGCGAGAGCTGTTCTACACCCGCGATGTCCGTTGTCTCATCAGCCATGACTGCAAAGCACTTTGCAGCATTCACCTTTGAGACAAGCTTTTGCAAAACAATGCTATTGCATGCCGATATAATCTCATTTTGGGTCCTCCAGCTGGTGTAGGTCGCATTAGCACTGCATCCCTCTAAGTGCTTTTTGAGAGGCTCATCGCCGTTAGACGCACGCAACCTTAGAAGCGCCTCGAAATTCCCTTCGTTTTCTCCCGGCTCATTGGATAGATCTATTTTCCCGGCGTCTCTATGGCCACGCAGAGCAACTCCTTGTCTTCCGCACCAGACACCGTTGTGATGACAGGAGTCAGGCATTTCCTGTTTTTAGCTATTTGATCCTTTAACCCGGAGTCAATGTCCTGGTCAATGGGATTCTTTCTCCCCTCTGATATCTCCAGAAACTGGCCGGCATCTAGGACGCTGTTCTTATAGAATGTTTTTGTTTTATGGTCCTTAAAATCCTCAACTGCATTTTTCCATTTGTCGACTTTAGACAGCACAAGCTTGCCAGCGGGCAATCCTCTCTCGCCCACCCCAGATGAAGCAAAAAGGACGCAGTACTTACAAAAGGCGCCGTTCTCCGCGTTGGAGTAGACAAGCCAGTTCCATCGGTGCAGCCACTTATACTGAAACATGAGGTTCCTTTTTCCCGTTGGCTTGAAAGGGAAGGCGGGGCTCGGAGATCAGGCACTTGTCAGCAGCTCTTTTTTCTTGACGTCCGTAACCTGCACAAAATAGAAATGACATTTATAAGTAGGGTTCAACCTTGTAACTAGGGGTGTCGCGAACCGGCCGAGGTTCGAGTTCGACCAGGTTCGACTTTTTCGAACTTCTAGTGGAAAATTCGGCGAACCTTGTTTTGAGGTTCGACTCGTGTGCGCATGCGCGACAGGCTGGCCAGTTAGCTTCGGATTGGATGGTGATGGCTAAGGGATGAATTAAGGGCAGCGCTGATTGGTTATTTCAGTTAATACAGTGCAAAAAAATTAAGTTATTAACTTCTTCAGTGATTAGAATTCGTTTCTTTTAATTGCAACTGTTTATAAAATAAAATAACTCTTTTCATTAAAACAAATTCGCCAAACCTAGACATGTTTGTATCAAGGTCTGGCCACACTGTCCACAAAGTCGAACCGGTCGAATCTGGTGAAAAGTTCGAAAGTTCGTCGAACCGGTTCGACACAGTCGAACCCCGAAAGTTCGACCTAAAAATCTGGTTCGACAAAAGTTCGCAACACCCCTACTTGTAACGATGCCTCCGGGCTTAAATCAGCTATTCTGGTTAACCATCACCGTTGCAGGTAGAGGAAAAGGGCTAGGTTTGCACGGGCTCATCCCACCAAGCGAACGAACAAGAACCACTGCTTGCACACGTGTCAAGCGAGCGTCACCATGAAGGATGTCCCGTCTGTAAAACTTTGTCGTTGAACGTTGCACCAGTGGAACGAGGTGACCTGTCGTGCAAATAAGGCCCGACCTGTGTGCAAGCCACCCGAACAACAGCGGCAACGCATAGGGACCAGTCACGGGACAACGGGAGGAAAAAACGTGGCCGAACCCGTGGCATGGAAACTAGCCTAAATCTATTATTACTTGCGAGTTACGAAAATTACGAAAACAACATTTACGACTACAACCACTTCCACTCGAAATGTACTCATTAGATTATTTAATTACTTGACATAAAATATAATTGAACGTCGATCCAAAAGAAACCATTAATTTTCATTTTCTCTTTGTGTAACGTGATTATTACGGCTGGTCGTTTTATTTAGTGTGCCAATTTAAACAAACGAAAAAGAGTGAATCTCAGCACTAGTGTGAGCAAATACACGTAGGTCTAAGAAATAATAGGTTCCGGCGATCCAATTAAGTAAAATATGCAAACCATATTCGCTTAAATAGTCTCAAGGAAGAGTCATAAAACGATTACGGCTTTGGTCTTCTTGTTAGACAACTCGCGAAGGAATGATTAAATCCCCGGATGTCGATGAAAAAAAAAAAAGGATAATCTTTGCGACTGAACACATTGCAACTTTTCTTTGACTCGTGCGGTCATGTTTTCTTAAAATTTTTAAACATATGAAACATAGAAACTCTTACATAACTTGAACAAGAAAGAAAAACCAAGCAAGAAAGACATCCCAAAAGCGAGGTCATTTCTAAAATTCGCTAAAAGTTAGAATAAATCAATCCCGAACTCAACATTGTTGATTGCAACTTTTAGGTCATTTTATCAGTTAAATGCAGGATACCATTTTCGACCTCACGTATGTGAAAAACAAAGTGAAAAAGATAAAAGAAATCTAGTCACACTTAGCAACTTTCCAACGTAGATCCCCAAGTCATTTGGGTGAGTCGCAGCAGAAACTGGAAGATGCTGGGCAGAAACGGATCGGTCAGAGGAATCCGGTGAGGATGATGGCGTCTGTTGAATGATCGACTTCTCGATGCTGGGAGTCATACATTCCGTTGGTGATGCATCCGTTGGCTCCAAATCGCGATTTTTTTTAGGGAAGTACTAAGTAAGCACAGAATTTGGCTGGCGCTTCAATGAGGCGGCCTTGGTGAAATAGCTCATCGCGGACGCTTGAATTCGCGCACCTTTCAGTCTTAGAAATTAGTTGTTAGATTTACACCGTGGCATGGGTGCGCAATGAGCAGTACTTGTAGAGTAGATGCTCTAAGATGAAAATCGGCAGTTTGTATTGTAGCTCGAAGCCCGGATGTCGCTGCCGATGTAAGGGGGGTAGCGCACCGAATTTAATGCTTCTGTGAAGTGCACGAAGAGACAGCCTGGCGGAAAGGAGGGAATAAATAGAAAGAAAAAGAACGAGATAGAAAAGTATCACTTAGGACTGGTGCAACAGACGAGCCTATACACAGAGAAAGAGGAGGAAAATGCACAACAAGGGAGAGAGAAAAAGAGAGAGAAACGTAAAGAGAACACGGAAGGATAGCTTCACGCCTCCTCCCTCTCTGGGGGCGGCCACCAATCATTTTAAAACACCCAACAGAGTCACAGCCTACAGGAAGACACCTGTCGAATGGTCGACTGGGGATCGGTCTACAAGCTTATTAGAACGGATTAGAATTGCAAAGAAGAAGAAGGGCGTCCGCCCGAAACGTCGGTATACCCTGTCCACGTCTTTTTTTCGAGTAGCACAACCATATATTTGCAATTAGTGTTAAAGTGACAGTTAAAAACATATTATTATTTTTTTTGTCGGTTTGTGCCGAAGCGCAGCTGTATCGTCGGATGGATCGGCCCAGGCGGGAAGTGTCAAGAAAAATGTCGCCCTCCGGGGCGCCTCGAGCCTAAAGGCCCGTTCACACTCTTGCGACCGAGTACGACCGAGAGAGACGAGATCTCTTAAAACTTCTTAAATCTTTTTAGAACGAGGGAACACACTGGCATTGTGGCGCCATCTATGCGGTGACCCTGGAACTGCATTTCACAAGAGCGAAGGTTTTGCGGGATTTCCGAGGTCAAATATGCGTAATCCTCATAGAAAGGCTCGTTTATAACATTGAAAAAAGTTTTTCGAGCCAAGAAAGAAAGGATAATGCGCGAGAGAAATAAAAAAGTATGCCCGACCGCCGAGTTTACACTGCTACCCAATAGATAGCACCAGTGTGTCCTCTAGTTGAGAGTGTGAACTGGGAGCACGGGACGCACTCGTTCCCATGGGATTCTGCCGGATGTGGTCTTGAGTCGTGAACCGTGCACAACATATCGGCTCTGCTTTCATTGTATGAGCTATGAGCAGGCGGGGTTCGTGGGAGCGCCGTGCATCTTCACGGCGCTTTCTTGTGATGTCCCTCGAGGAGAACGTGGGGTATTTTGTGTTTTATTTTGGTTGTCCGTTTAAGAGAGCGTGTTGTTGTTCTGCTCCGTATGCTTTTATGCCCGACCGTCTACCAGAAAGAAACTAGCGTGGGAATCTGGGATCCTGTTTGGTTTTAGAGGACGGAACATGACCCCCACGTACGAGACGCGCCTAAGTCGGCGAAGGCCACACGCGCCCCCTCTCCAAAACGAACAAAACAAACTGACTTTGCGGAAAATCCGGTCCCTGCAAAACATTTACAAAAAAAAATGAAGAAAAACTAAGCAAGAAAGACATCCAAAAAGTGAGGTCATTTCTAAAATTCGCTAAAAGTTAGAATAAATCAATCCCGAACTTAACATTGTTGATTTCAACTTTCAGGTCATTTGGCTAGTTAGATGCAGCATACTATTTTGGATGTTATGTATGTAAAAAAACAGAATATTAAGGATTCGAAAAAGAACAAAAAATTTAGTCACACTTACCGACTTTCTAACGTAGATCCCCAAGTCATTTGGGTGAGTCGCTGCAGACACTGAAAGTTTCTTGCCGCCTCACCTTTCCGTGGAGCCGACCGTGACGAGGTCATTATTCGAGGCGGCATCGTCTGAGTGAATGGAATGAAATATCGCACAGCACGACGTATGAACAAAAATGAGAAAGCGTTAAAATAGCCTAAAGTGTACAGGCTTTTTCTCTAACATTTGGGGGCTGAACGCGATTCAAAAACGCCTCAACGGTTATCTACTGGAACCGCTTCGTCTTTTGGGGGTGTTTATTTCTTCAAATACGAAACATGTCCGAACATAGAATAAATAATGATTTTATATATCCTACATTAGATAGAGAAATTCGAGAAAATAAAATATACGAACGTACACACCGCGGCGACACCAGCGGTTTTTGCATTTTTGCTCAGACGGCGTGTCGAGGGACGCAAAACGTTAACACCTCGGGCCTGAGTTGAGCCCGTTTTACCACATAAGTAATTGCGAAAATAATGTAATTTGTCAATGTACGATAAGAAAAGCCGGAACTGACTCCTTCGTACTAACTCTGTCACGCCGTGTACATCATCGTCAATGCAACGGGGGTGGAAGGGGGGGGGGGGGGGGGGGCTAGGACACTCAACCCCCCCCCCCCCCGTTGGTGCGCCACTGTGGGAAACTGTACACACCGCAACACTGTTAGCGTGAGTACGATCGTTGGCGGTTTTTGCATTTTGCTCGGACAGAGTATCGAGGGACGCAATGTTGTGACGCCTAGGTTGGTGCATCAGATGAGCACTTTTCACCACATAAGTAATTTTGGCAATAGTGCGTCCTCTGTCAATGTAAGATTGTATATTACGGAAATGACTCGCTCGTGCCGTGCACATCACCAGTGCAGCGACGAGGGGGGAAGGAGGATGGGAGGGTGCGATGAATTTATTTACCCTTAAAGGTCCTCGTTGCGGAGATTACATTAAAAATATCGTCAAAATACGCAAAAAAAAAATTCTCGCGGAGCTCTGGGGGGGGGGGGGGGGGGTTATGACCCCCTCCCCCCACCCCCCCGTGGGTGCGCCACTGGTGTAACCAGCAGGAGGTCTGCCGGCTACACTTCGGCCAAGGAGGCCGTCTGTGCTGAAGAGGGAAGTATAAGCAGTGTGACCTCCGCTTTAGGGAAAAAAAATTATGACGGTAAGATACAACCGCCTCGCAATGATTTTGTTTTTATAAACTTCGAGATATTTGTAGGTACTGATTCAACAGGTAGAGTAGTTTTCTGGCAACCATGTAGTTTTTGGCACATGTAGCACAAGCCATCACATCCCGTTATGTAGCTGGCACTTTGTGATGTAACTTGTTATGCAAAGAGACAATGAGATCTAAAAGAAAAATAATTCTGGTTTATTTATAAATTCTAACTTTGTTCCAACATGGTTTCTTCGTTATTCCAACTTTCAACCTGGTTTATACAGATTCCAAACTTAATGCTGTGCGCATCTTCTTTTTCTTTTTTTCGTTCTTGCTAATATTATTAGTTGGTTCAATCTGCAGGCCTAGGCAGCTTGTTAAGACAAATCACCCCGATCGTCCTTTTCTGCAACCGAACCCGCGCGGAAAGGAGAAAAAAACAAAAATGACAAGCAGCAGTTAACAAAACCATATGTTACAGATGAAAAGAAAGAGAAAAGTCGCGACGGGTTTGGACAAAACACGGGTAAAGTTCTAAATTGCCCACTCTCGCTGCGTACAACATAAAAAAAAAAACAGATATAAAACAATATCGCCGTCTTTTGCGGTGTTCTGCGAGAAATTTTTCAGGAAAAGCACCCCTCAGGGGAACCTCTTCACCCATATTGGGGATGCACGCACTCGTACGTACAGATGTTCTACACCGGCGAGGGTGCGCATTGTGTAGGCGCGTATGCGTGCGTGCTGATGGGCGAAAAGGAACGCCGCGCCGCTAGTCCTCTGGAAGAGTATTTGCTGCACACACACCGAAACGTGCAAAAACATATACGCACACACGCAAGCTTCAGCGTCTCTTTCTCCCCCACTATAGTTCCTCTCCCAACCCCACGAACACGCTTCCAAAGAACATGTTGCTAAAAAAAAAAGTAACACCCGGCTTTGCCCGCTTTGACCCGCCTTGTAGACTTGAATGCAAGGTCCGTACCTGGCATGCACGTAGCCAGGATTCTGTTTCGGGAGGGGGGGGGAGGTGGGGGGGGGGGGGGGGGGGGGCCCGTCCATGACAACATGCCGTATGAGGGGGAGGGGGAGAGGAGGTCCCAGCAAAATGAAAGATTTCGGGGAGGAAGGGCGGGCCCCATGCCCCCCCTCCCCCCCCCCCCCCCCCCCTTGGATACTTACCTGGTACCCGGCCCGGGCCCTTTATGAATGTAGCAGGCCCGTGGCCCGCGGTCTTGCCCGTAGCAGTGATCTCTACCTGCGACGCTGACGGCTCGCCGCTCGCCCCTCTTTTATGACTGGGCCAGACTAACGCCAGACTGGGCAGACATCGCCACCTCGCGGCGGGCGACGGAGTTAGCGCAATAACACCACAGTACTGCTGGTTAGCGACTCGAATGAGACGGCCGGAGAAGTCTTCGTGCAAGCGCTTCGGCATCTCGGAGGCTTTGATTCAATCCTCCTTGCTATGATTGCAGCGCAGCGATTGTTGGCCACACGCGCAGCTTCACATGTTCACATTGTGGAGTCGCGCCGGTCCAAACACTATCCCGTATTCTAGTACGCTGTATTTTAATAACTGGTAAAAATTATATAAGAAAAAATAAAGAAAATATCATACTCTTGGTTCCTAATGTATAGGCTAGGTGGCGCAAGCTACCGCCCGTTATGAAGGGTACAGCTGTTACCATCTATCCAACGACGGTTGCTTGGATAGGATTGCAATGCTTGACTGCAAGGCTTGATTGACAACAGCCACATGACCGCACGCATTTGCCGCACGGCGCCTCGCGCAGTCTCGTTTACGACCGTGGTTTCGTCGTTTCGTTATGCATGTGTCCCCGCTTCAGCTTTATCGCTCCCAAGCTGTCGTTGTACAGGGGCTCTAATCGGGAGGCCAAGTGTCTGGCTGACTTTTTCGCCAGTGTTCGGACTAGGGCCTTAGGGCCCCAGAACAACTCCAAGAAGTGGGCGAGGCGCACGTATACTCGTTTCGGAATGGCGGCGGCTTGTGCTACGCTGTCCACGGAATTCCTCCCAGGAGTTGACTGGAGGCCGCTGCACCTCGAGCACCTCTTGCCCCCCAACTGGGTCTGTCAAGTTTGCAGAGTTGTGTCCAAAGAAAATGTGGAGCTGCTTTGCTCCCACACACTATGCAACGTCTGCTTCAAGGCCAGCGTGGCCTTGGGTTGCGTGTCTCCGCTTGACAGGGACGTCTTCGACCAGGAACGCGTGGACAAGCTGAGGTTGCGACCGGGACAACTGAAATTGAGGGTGCTCTGCTGGAACTCTGCCCATGGCTGCAACTTCGTCGTCCCCGTAGAAAGACTGCTCTCACCACACTGCCTCCTGCCCTGGGTGCCACCGGGACCTGCCGCGGCAAAGCCTCGAGCAGCACTGCCTCAACGACTGCGACCCTGCCAGAAGCGCGCAAGTGCCGCCGTCAGATGTGAGTTACCAAGAACGACTAACTGAAGGCTTGGAGAAGGCCAGTTCGGAGATCAAGCAGTCCATTTCTGAACTCAAGGACAACTACTACGAGCTGCAAACTAGTGTCAACATAGTCGCACAAAACGTCAACCTCGGGCGTTCTCAAGTGAGGCAAGCAGTCGCTGAAGCTGTGTCGGGACTCCTGGGGGAGATTCAGGCAACGCGGCGAAATATGTCTCCCCATGGAAGACGGTTACTTCAAGACATGGAGAATGCCAGTACTGAGATCAAGCAGACTCTCGCTGACCTCAAGCTAGTCGCGAGTGAAGTCAAGCGCGTCTGTTCAGAAGAAAAGAAGACAGCCGTGGAAACAAACACTAATGTCCAACTCGGAAGGAGCATACATCCTGGTGTGGGCTGCAACACTCCAAAAGGTCCAAAACAATTCATCTGGCCTTGCTTCCGTCGTCCGAGCAGTTAGCAGTGGGAAGGATTGAGAGCGATCGCTTTGTTCTCGATGGCAGAGAGGTGTTCTTCAATATTACGTTTGATTACGCCATAGCCTCCCCTGTGGAGACTAGTGCGGTTCTGAGGTTTCATTTCCCAACGGGATGTTCATTCCGAGGGCCATTCACTGTGAGAATCGTGAGTGCTGCACAAGAATCCAAAAATATTCATGTCCGTATTGACCCACGCCTACTGTGCGACCCTCGTCAGGTCGATTTCTACAGTTTCCAATACGATTCCAGGTATCATAATCTAATTGACAATTACTTTGATTTTTAAGGCTAAATTCAATAGCCTATTCACAAACAGCCCAACTGCAAAGATATTGTTTTAATGCAGAGTTTACTATAGAATTTTACTGAGTCTCGCCGTGACCTGGCAAACTGCGACGCTACGGTCCCGGTGTGCTAGACAGTGTGTCACAGGGAGGCATCTGTCTACGCTGCATCTCACTATACACTCCGCTTTACGACAGCTTTGCGAACTCTGGAGGCTACGGCCCCCGCGACCCAATAAGAGCTTCGGAGCGAGGCAGGCGACCCGACGTCGCGGGGGCACGCGCGTCACTGCGCCAAATGCGAGACCCAGAGAAACCGGCTGTGGCACCAACAAGGCCTCTGTGGCCTCGACTATGGAGTGTTATCACTTATTATCAGGTTGCAGGAGGGCCGCAGCCCCCGCGGTTTGCCAAGTCATTGTGAAACGGAGTATCGTTGCGTGGAGTACTGTCAAAGCCACGGGCATGAGAGAAGGCCGCTTTTGTACGAATGTGGAGCGACGGACTAATCTCCGAAGGGGACAAAAGCGACATCTGGGACGCACAAAAGAGGATCCGGGTAAGAGGGGAAATTCCTCCTTACCACCTTCTCCAACTGCAACTGCTTGAGTTGCACTCTCGCCTCTGTGCCTCAAGATTCGTTCCAACATATGCGTTCAACTACGACTGCCTGAGACACAAGCCGGTGACGTCTCAGTCGGTCATAGTCAAACGAAAGTGTGTGAACGTGCCTTCATGTTGTATTTGCACGGCGGAGTTTCTCCCCGAGGAGAGGATCACACGTCGTGGAGATGAGAGTCATGTGCGCCGCCTCACTATTGCTCGCTAGTCTCTCAAGCTCGTGGGGAGCCGCGGATAATCTGCGATCGACCTACAGATTACGTCATCCCGTCAATCGGGAAAAGAAACTCAACTACACGCGGCTCTGTCGTGCGAGTGCTCGCTTGGATATTCTGCACTGCCTTTCGCAGCTCTCTGGCGTACCCGGCTTTTGCTGATGAAGATCGGCTTTGCCTCCGTCGCTCTGATTGGCACGAGGGAACCGCAGCGGTTCCCTCGTGTGTTTTAGAGGAAGTATGGGTCCATGCAGTGCCACACCTGCTAGGTCCTCGGAGGCAAAGGAACGTGTTGCAGCAATGAAGCCGTAAAATGCAATAAACATACCAGTTTTTCTGTTGCTTGTCAAGCTGTGTTCTGTCACGTTATACCTTGTTACTTCATTGACGAAACATCTCTCCATGGTATTCATACAGGTTGCAGCACAACCTATGTTGTTCACTTACTTGAACACGCACCCACCTTTCGACGTTGTCATAGGGGTATAAAAAGCCGGACCGGACGTCCCGTTCTGGCCGGCTAGAAGACTAGACCGTAGTGCTGACATTTTTGCGTCTGCAGCAAAGGCCAACGTTGGACACTGATTGGAAACGATTGCTGCGTCACCGCCCGGCTTCGAGTGAAGTTTGAGCCGAACTTTGGCACAATCGTCGTGTCCACTGATCTGCACTTGAGGGCTGGATGGCGCATTCAGCAAACAGGTATGAAGCCACCGGAAGTAAGCGGCTTGTCCCGGAAGTGAGCGCTTGGCAGGCTTTGTAACCTTTCGGAGTGCATGCTGGTTCCAAAAGCGTCGAGGGCGCTGGATTTTTCCTTGTCACATCAAGAGAGCCTGCTTGTTGTGCAGTAAGAGCTTCTGCAGACCCGAGAAAAATCCAGGGAAGCCATTCAATGTAAATATTTTGAGATTCTAGTTGATCAAGTGTGCATATGTTCCAAGTTTAAATGCCTCATTCTCGGGATTGAATTTGGAACATGATCATTAAAGCCCACTCAAAGACACAGGAAAACATGGACTAAAACATTGACTGAACGCACTAGGAAGCCCAGCAGACGGCCGACTTCCGGAACAAGCATCGAACTTCCGGTGGCTTCACTCGCACCTTGCTCGGAGAGAGGCTATGTGCCATCCAGCCCCCTATAATAGGGATCAATGGTTGTGTCCAATTTGTGTCCAGTGTTGGCCCTCGCTGATCACGCCATCTCATTCAGCACTATGGCTTTGTTATCTAGGAGGTGTTGGACAGTCCCATTTTAGAGGCCCATTTCTGTTGTCCCGTCTTTTTGCCTCACGTCCCATTTTCGTGGGAACATGCATCGCAGTTGCGAAATCGGTACGAAGCAAATGGAAGAAAACCGAAAGAATGTTTGTTTGTTACAGGCGTAATGTTAAAAAAAATCAACATACTGTGAAACATACTGTAGTTGCATGTGCTAATACAACAGGGAACAGAAACAAAACTCGACTGGCTAACCATTCTCTCAATCTACAGTTGTTATCGGTTTCCTGAAATTTTCAACCTAAAAATGGCGGCCGGCTCGGCTCTCGAATATGTGGGAACGAGTGGTGCCATTTACCGAAAACTGACAAAAACGCGCCCCATTTTCCCATTGAAATTTTCAGAAAACCACTTACAACTTCTGAATAGGATCATCAGGTTCAGACGGCTGGCGTAGGGTGGAAAATGAGCGTTTGGGAATGCACAGTTTATTTTTTTGCGGCGAAAAAGACCGTACATTTTTGGGAGGGACATGCTGTACATTTTGTCAAAGGCAATGAAGGTCACTTTATTGTTCTCTTAAAGGGAACACTGTTTCTTTTGGAACTTGGTGGAGATATTTCCCCGCTGAATTAGGAGGGGAAATAGTACTGTCGTGTCACATGAATCTGGCAACAGTATCGCATCATGTAACACCATGACATAACATCGCGCGGCGCCACTGATTTCCACACTGAATCTAGCGGGCAAATTCATGTGACGCGGTGTTCTGTAATGTCACGTGATGTTACATCACATGACCTCATGTCGCGCGACACCACCACTTGAAACTGTGACACATGGTATTGCATGACACCACGGCTTATAAACCTAATGTCATTAAGCCCGAAAAATTTAGAGGAAAAAATTCATGTCACGTGACAATCTGCCTGCTAAATTTAGCGGAAGAATTTGATGCTGCACGACCTCGCATCTAGTGATGTCACTACATGTGACATCCATGTCCCCGACAATTTTTGGAGGAAAATTGATGTCACGGGACACCGTGACGTCACTCGACATTGCAACGCCATGCGGTCAGACCAACACGAGCAATTAAGGCTCGTGGAGTTTCCTCGTCTGAAGCAATCCCTTTAAAGTGCGGTGCCTGGAAAGCTTCTTCGACCGGCGTGTTTTGGCATATGCCGCCCATGCATCGAAAGTGGTCCCGAAGTGGCAACAAACGACGTCCCAAAAGCCGCAGTGCCATGCTGTCGGATGTCGCAGTCCTGGTGGTTGGTGCTACAATCTTCGGCAAAAAGCATGACGGAATGCGAGTGCTGTCATCGTTGCGGAGTCCCAACTCTTGGCTGCCGGAGCTTCCGTGCACTGTCAAGTTGGAGAGCGACTTGCAGCAGAGCAGGCGTCTGCCACCTTCAACGCCGCCAGAATTGCGGCCGGCGACAACGTGGCACTTCGACGTCACCGGGACGACGTCGAGGGACCGAAATTTAAGGTGCCCTGGTCGTAGATCAGGGGTGAGGAAAGAGTCGAGGTTACATCCGAAGCCTTTCGTCAGGCTGCCCTGAAGAGGAGGATAGTCGTCTGGCCCAGCTTAAAATGAATGAAGCTACCGTTCCAGAAGCCGACTGACCAGCTAAAGTGGTGCCCCACGACGCACTGCCAGGCTGCTGGGTACTTCTTCTCAAATGCTTCCTTGATGTAGCGCGCATCGGCCCCCTTTGTGTTGTACTTCGCCAGTGCCAGGATGGCCACGTTCACAGCGTCCTGCTGCATCTCCTCCGACATCCTCGACTTGCGGATCACTACCTCCTGGTCAGAGGTCCTGCGCAGCCAGACGGACAGACAGTCATTACACAAACAATGTCGTTTCCAAAGAGACTTGTCCACTTTTTGTTTACAACTTCATTTCATTACTCATTATGTTTAAACCCTGAAACTGGGAAGGAAACTTGAAGATGTGGTTTACTCGATCTCAGGAGTTGTGTGCAGCAGAGGCAAAGGTATAGGCACGGGCACATGTCTTTCAGAGCTTTCCTTTCGCGAGTGCTCGTGAAAGGAAAGCAAATCTGAAAGCCACGTGCTCGTGCCTGTGCTTCTGCCCCTGCTGTATGCAACTCATGAGATGGAGTATTGAAGAAATAGTAGAAAAGTGACAGACAAGCGTCTCAAACTCAGGCAACAAAATTTAGTTGGGTTGAAATAAAGTTTGTTAGCTAAGTTTGAGACGCTTGTCTGTCACCTTTCTTCCGTTTATTATAATATATCTTCAAGTTTCCTTCCCAGTCTCAGGGTTTACACATCATGATTAATACGCACTAGCTCGCCTGCAAGTTTACCACTTGTTCATTTCATTTCATTCTACTTATTTTTATTTATTTCTACCTTCAGGGCCCGGACGCATTAATGAGGGGAAAGGGGGAAGCGGGTACTGTGACGTAAAAAAAGTAAACAAAACAAAAATCGTGAAACACCTCCTAGTAAGTAGTCCAATTAGAGCACTTTTAAAATCAACAGGGTTAAGAATTCTGGCAATGGACGTGGGAAGATGATTCCAGTGAATAGGCCTATGAGGTGTGAAAGGTTTTGAGTAGGTATTAGTGTGACACCGTGGAATCCAGGGTTGCGAAGTTGCCACTCCGGAGTCGGAGTGATTCCGGAATCAATCCGCGCTTCTGCGACCCTGGAATGGGATGGGAATAGAGTGGCGGCAGTGCTGGGCGGGACGGAATGGGAATGCAATTAGATTCCTTGTGCCCGGAACGGCGTGGGAATGAAATGAGCTTAGATTATGTGAGAGCTGTGTCAATCTTCGGCTAAGGCTTACGGCCCGCTAGTGCACTGTGAAACTGGCTCTTAACATAGCATCATTGCACTTGAGTTGACTGACGGTTTCATAGTCCACTTTCGAGGATGAAAGTGTATCTCTCAGTGAAGCAACCAAAAAAGCTTCCATTCCTGAGGTCTTTTCTCACGTGCAAGGGGAGTCAGAGGCGCTACCACTGGCGCACGTTTCTGTGATGCACATCGACTTCTGCGGAGCACTAGAGCGCCGCCATGTGCTTTGTGAGACCATCGCTCCGCTTAGTGGAATCAGTGCTTTGGGGACGTGTTTCGCTAATTTTTGCACTCGTCAATATATGTTTGATAACGTCAGCTTTATGCTGCTTTCGATGGCAACACGATTAGCTCTCAATATATGTTTGATAACGTCAGCTTTATGCTGCTTTCGATGGCAACACGATTAGCTCTCAATAGTCATTTTTCACGTTCAGGAATTAGAGGTATGGAAGGGGTCAATCAGTTAAGCTATTTGAGGAGTGGGAATGGACCCAGTGGCTGGGGGTTGAAAGGAACAGGATTTTTGGAAACACTAATTCCCGTAATGGAGTCGTAACAAAATGGGGGTTCTCATTCGTTTTATGTAAATGATCGGGGTGTGATGATATGTAGAATGAGTCTATAGCCAGTGAGAGGTTAAGAGCTGGGGGAAGGCTCCACCCCTTGACTGGAGCAGAGTGAACGTCTCCTCTCCAGCCTTCACAGGCCTTCACTTGTATGGTATGTAAACTAATGCTTCGAACCTACTTTAGACTGTTCACAAAAATCGGTATCAACGTACTATTGGGATGCGATTTACTACAGAGGTGTGGAAGCTTGGAGCGAAATATCAACGGACGGACTCACCTCGGTCAGAAAAAAACAAGTTGTTTCGGGCTGTCTGCGGCGGCAGTCGCAGACAATGTCGCCATCATGTTTTGCCTAGATGTGTGCTGCCGAAAGATTGCGCAGCACGAGACACGAGAGTATGCGGCACCTCAATTGATACATACGAAAAATGGGGAGCAATGAGGTATTTGAATTTCTGTCTTCTTATTAAGTTTGTTTCTTTAATACAGTCAAACCTCGATGTAACAAACTTTTATGTAACAAAACCCCCGATGTAACGAAGTGCGTAACTTTTTCTAACCGCAAGTGTATGCACGCCATTATATCTTACCTCTATGTTACGAAGTCCCGTTCGCCGAAATTTCGATGTAAGGAAGTTTCATGGAGAATTCGTCACAAACGTTTGGGTCCCAAAGGAGATTTTGGGAACCACATGCGCTGAAACGGGCCCCCGATAAAGCGCAAAAGGTGAAACGGGCCGAATCTGGCGAGTGTGGTGTACAGAACGGCCACCACGTTCGCGCTGCGTAGTTCGTTTCGAGGCCTCACTAAAAGCGTGCGTTTCTCGTTGTCCTGGGTGATGGACCTTTGAAGGCGACGGAGCCGCCCCCGACAACGTCGACCTCGACAACTTTCTATAAGCCGACGCTGCTGTCATTGCAATGGAGGAAATGACCAACGAGGCGATAGCTAGCGATGTTCGTGGGAACTCTGAAGACGGGGACGACATCGAGCCTGATGAGCAAGACACCTACGATGTGCCCAGTAACCGTGAAGTGGTGTTCGCGATCGATGTCTTGAGGCGGTTTGCGAGCACACAACGAGACGAAAACGCGATGCAGGCCGTCTGCCTATGCGAACGTCGCGTGATGCCAATAATAATGCCAAGAGTGGCCCAGATAAAGGTGACGGACTACTTTCAACCAAAATAAAGGCGTCCTCGGTGAGTTTTGTGCACCCGAGAAACATTTGTGGAAACTTTTTTTAACATTAGCCTCGAATTTGTATGTAGCACAATTTCAGTGTAACGAAGTAAATTTCGAATTTTACCGACTTCGTTACATCGAGGTTTGACAGTACACGTATTATTGCCCTATCACACTATAAAAATTGTACATTAAGGAGATGCGCGCCAGCATAGCAAAACGTTTCCGAAGCTTGTCTGCAGAGCTTGGTGCCGGCGTGCCCTCTACGCTTGCAACATGCGTTGGCTGAACAGGCAACTAGGCGAGCACGGCCTTGACATCGCCTGTGACAGTCGCCGCCGCAAATTGCCAAAACAGTTTATTATTTTTATTTTGTAACGAGGTAAGTTTATTCATTGATATTTTCACTCCAAACTTCCATTACCTAGCACCTCTCTACTGTAAATCGCAGTTGAGAAACCGATTTTGGCGGGCCATCTAGCAAGGCCTAAGCAAGATCTAAGGGTTGGTGTTCATCGTGTAAGGCAATATTGGCCCTATCCATACAATCAAAGGCCGACCTACAGCATCTTTTTCTGCCGGGAAGAAAACCGGTTCTCAGTTTCCTTCACTTCATTCCCTCATCTCTCCTCTACTCCCCGGGTCTCTGAGAAACTCCCCACAGAAAAGAGAAGGGTCTCCCTCGTTCTCAAATGGAAAGAAAGAACTGAGGGAGAGTTTTCTCGTTTCTGCTTGTTATTTGGCCTTTAACAAAAATTTTGTTGGGGAAGTTTCATGTTCAATGTGCGGCTTCTCAAGGCAAGCCAGTGGCACTGCCAAGCTTATTTAGCAAAGTCACTTGGAAACGAAAACATACAGCGAGCCTCCGATGCTTGGCTCGGTCGACGTCCGCAGAAACAGAACCCCAAGGAAGAGCGCAAGGACCAGTATGCAGGCAGACGCAAGATGCCACTTGCCGAACGAAACCTCGTCGCTGCTGTTCGGTCTGCGCAGATGAAAAAAAAATGGCCGGTTACTTGCCTCGTCCTGCAAACGAACCGTGAAAACAGTCAGGGTTCTGCATACTCTGCTGCACACGGACTGCGCGCAATCACCCTCCACCACCACTCCAAACTTAGTAAAGGTGTAAAAGATTACATTTCAATGTGATGCCACAATCTCCTAGTTAAATAGAGTGGGGACATTGTGACCCCGTGCAGCGATAGGGGGTTTCAGCAGGTTCTTCCGATGACTCCGATTACAATACCTAATATTCCGCCAACGCCGTTGAGCATGCATTCTACCGTCGTCGGGTACCATTATCAGAGGTATCCCAAAGATCTACCTAGACTCTAATCCTTCGTGCAGAGCACCAGAATGGAAACACCTCCCCCCGGTTTGATTGCTACCGTCTCTGACCCAGGCCTATTCCTAAACGCCATATTTAACCATTTCTGAAAATGATATGTGACCTGTTTATTTGTTTGTCTTAACACTGTTCACTTCTTACAGGTCAACTGACCGTTTTATGAATTCGCCCTTCCCCTCTATAATGCTTTTGGTTCCTAACGGTACACGCAATAATTAAACGAAAAGTGTCAAGTGCTCCCGTGACCGCGCACGGTCATGTAACATCATGCGATGTCACAATTTTCGTGCCAAATTCTGCGTGCAAATTTGTCGGCTGAATGTGATGGGGAAACACTCGAACAGCAACAAAGTGTCGCACGACACCGCGATTTCCCACTAAATCTAGCAGGCCACACCGTGAAGACGCCGGATTAGCAGTAAAATCTTGTTCACCAATTTTCACTGTCGTTGATCAAGTTCGTGGCCCAAAATATCAAGCTGAAACTTCACCGATAGTGTCGTTTAGTTTTTTTATTTGTGCGGACTAATAACGTTCTTTGTACATCGTTTGTCATGGCATACTGATGTCAGACCAGAGATTATGCCTGTCCAACTTGGATCTAATGCTGCAGCTAGCAACCAATCCACAGCACAGCACAGCATGTGTGTGCGTGTTCGTTGCTCTGAAAAGCGAGCAAAGTGTGTGCCATTCGCACAGAAGCTGAAAATGGCAACACTTGTCATACCTTTGATACATCTTCCAAACATAAAAAAATGTAATCTATAGGAAAGCATTCCTTCCTAATCAGGAAGTAGAAATCATGGCATCAGTTACCGTCAGAACATAGGCGGGATGAATGACACATGTTTCTTCCTTTCTTTTCTTATCAGTCCCAATTAGTATTTCTCTGGAATGCTCCAGCAGAAGGTTAAGTTAATTTTTGGAGTTCACATGCCAAACTCATGAAAGGTAAACAGTTTGCACAAGTGAAGGGAAATTTAGACCACCTGAGCCCATTTCCTTGAGGCATGGTGATCTTTCACGAGGGGCCAACAACCCGCAGCCCCCAGATACTAGGCAAAGTTTAGGTGATGCGACGGGTGCTGCAGTCGTGCAGGGGGAGAATTGCACTGCACTTCTGTCGTTGGGCAAGCTGTGATGCCTTCCCTGATCAGGGTAGTTATAAAACCCTCACCAGGTAGGTAGCTTGACCAGTAGCCTGAAAAATGGCACTGAAATGGGGCATTAAGTTTGGAGATCACAGTACCCACAGACAATTAGTCTGACAATGTAGTCGGGGATACCCTAGCCGCAAACCCCTCCCTTCAATCCGCACCACACAAAAGGCAACCTTTAACCGCTCCCACTAAAGAGAAAAAAATGGGCACGCACAGTTCATTACGTGAGTGCTGAAAGCTAATCATTCATGCGACTCTTGTGGTCGAAATATATAGTGTCGCTTCGACATCAAGGGACACATCTGAGGACATGTAAACTAATGCCAGACCACTTCAGTTAATACTTACACTGCTACCGTACGCCCCAGTTTCACATCATCCGAGATAGTGTTGACCGTGACTTGTAGCTTAGAGTAGCGATGCTTGAGTTCATGAACCAGCTGCTTGATCTCACCACTGTCTTTTACTAAATCTCCAAGTACCTCTCCACCACGGTAAGTTACACCTGGTTGCGTCGTCTGAAGCTCTGCCTGGAGACTCCGCACAGTCTCGGCAATTGTCCTACTTGATTCTGACCGCCCAAGCCGGACGTCCTCCGTGACTGTGTCCACACTGGTCTGTAGCCCAGAGTAGCCATCTTTCAGTTCGGCCATGGACCGGTTCACCTCATCACCCACTCTCATGACGACCTCCAGAAAGTGTTCTCCACGGTGAGCCATATCTGATTGCGTCGACTGAAGCTGCGAAACGACGCTAGATATGACTTCGGCAATCGCTTGATTCACTTGCGAACGTCCTAGCTTGACGTCGTCTGCCACACTGTTGACACTTGCCTGCAGTCCATAGTAGCCGTCTTTGAGTTCAGCAATGGCCTGCTTGATCTCGGCCCTTGCCCTCCCCAAGTCTTCGTGAAGATGTCCCCCTTGGAAAGTAACATCTGGCTGCATCGCACCTGCACTTCCGGTAGGGTCACACTCGTTGACATAGTGTTGCACCAGGCCCAGCTGCGGCACGTCCTGGTGGCATCTAGGACAAGACGTCTTGTGGTGGACGCAGTCCTTCTCAAAGTGGTCCTGGAGATCGGAGGCGGGGCCGACGAAGTCGCAGCCATGAGCGTGGTTCCAGCAGAACACTCGCAGCTTCAGCAAATGTCGCAGCTGTAACTTCACCTTGTCTACGGCCTCTTTGTCGAAGGCCTGTCTGTCCAACGGACACGCGCAGCCAAGGGCGACGCTGCCTTCAAAGCAGACGCCGCAGAGCGTGTGGAAGCAGGGCAGTGCCACCGTTTCCTTGCGCACCACTCCGCAGACTTGACAGACCCAGTCGCGTGGAATCGGACGCTCGAAGTGCAGCGGTCGCCAGTCCACGTCGGGTAGCGATTCCGTGGTCATCGCAGGGCAAGCCGGTGCAGTTTTGGAACCGTGCAAGGTGCCAATACAAGTTGTGTCGTCCCCCATTTTTCATTCAGCCTGGACACGGTCAGCACCAGAGTAGTTACGACGCAGCTTCCTCGGGTTCCGGCACTGACTGTCGATTTATCTGCAGTAAGCAACAGACAGGCACTATCACAAATTTGCTATGTTTCCTACTTTCTTTCTTTATGATCGCGAATACATGAAAGGTTTCATGAAACGGTATTTGAGAGTGGTCCTCTGTATATCTTTACAAAGGACTGCACTTGGCGTTTCCTGCAAAGCATGGTAAAGATGCGCTATTTGCAATTTCCCATTTCAGAAAAGGTGAAGAGCCGACAGAACCTGTTCTATACTAGGCTCGCCACATTTGAGAAGTCAGTAATAGCTTGTGAAACATTAATTCCTAGTTCAGAAGTAATAAAGAAGGGCATGTTGTGTTAATTATTAAAAGCATTCAGTAAATCACCTCAGCTGCACATCAGGCTTGATTATCGTTAGAGCGACGTCAGGCTTGATTATGGTTAGAGCGACCCACAGCGGAACGGGCACCTGCCGCCGCGACACTGTCAGGATCACGGGCGGCGACGTGAAACTTTCACGACGTCATTGAGAGACCACTTTTTTGGGGTATGGTAAGAACACTGGTCAGAGGCACGTTGCAGGCACCACACTCGAGGTGCACGAGTGCACGTGCTCGTGTATAGACCAACACGTGGCTCCAATGCCACGGCGCATGCGCAGACACCCCGCGTCTCGGGAATCTGATTTTTGCGCATGCGTGGTGCCCGCACCTGGCATGAGCAAATGCCGGTTCGCTTGTAGACATCGTGTTGCCCCACACCTTCAACTGCCATGCCACAGAGTTGTCTCCAAATACGGCATTGCAGAGAAGTTACAAGAAAGAGTGTAGGCATCCAGCACTAAAATTTCATGATTCAAGTCACCTGCTTAAAAAACACAGAAAAAAACAAAAAACAAAGAGGACAAGAACACAGACGGGTATGTAATTTTCAACTCGCAACAAACATTTATTCAGGGGCGTACGTTCGCCCGCTTGCCGGCTCTTCATCCTGGAGAGGTGGAGAGACGAAAGGGGCAAAGAAAATTCCAAGGAAGAAAAGGAAAGGAGGGGGGGGGGGGGGGCGGAAGCGCAAAGATACGAAAGGATCCGATAGGGCAGGGGGAGCGGGTTATTCGCCAAGGTCGTCTAGCCCAAACTGGAGAGCTCAGGGCGCAAGAACATGATCTGTCGATCGGAGAGCGTGAGGGTGGGAGAGGAAACATTTACCTCCGAGGCTATGAATCCCCAAGGCGCGCGTGTGTTTACCTTTGCTCAACTTTAATGAAGTATGAGGGTAAGGTTTATATACAGAGAGCGGGAGTGTGCATCGGGTCATGCTTTGCACCAGTTCTGAGCTAGGTATTTCTCATGTACGTGGATCTGGCCATCAGGGAGCGGCTAGAGGTTTCCGCGCCGGGATGCCAAATGTATCGTTATGTAGACGACTACCTAATCATACATGAAGAGCAGACACACTCCGAGATTATCCTGGAGGCCCTCTCGTTGGGCTCTGCGTGCCTCGTCTTTAAAAGGGACAACCCCTCCCAGGGAACTCTCCAATTCTTGGACGTTCGTTTGGCGATTCGTCGTGGGAGAATCTGCTGGGAGTTCAGGCAAAGGACGGAAAAGCCAGTTCTGCCTTTTGCTAGCGCTCACTCCAAGAATGTTAAGCTCCTGCTCGTCAAGTCCCTTCTAATGTCAGCGCGCTCTAGATCCTGCCCCCATTAGGTGGAGCATAGTTTCCGGCTACAGACGCAGAGGTTGAGGAAGGCGGGCATTCTCGACGACCTGCTGGAAAACTCTTTCAAGAGGCTAATATCCGCCCCTTCTACTCCAACACCGACACTTAGACAACGAACGAAGAGGCTGGCCGTCATATCTTATACGCACAAAACAGCGCATCAGATAAAAGCGCTTGCGTCTAAATTCGATGTTGGGGTGGCGTTCAGCTGCAAATTTAAATTCGGACACCTGTTTAAAAGTGGTTAATTGCACTCGCCTAAAAAACACCTGCTCTAAGAAGGACGGACATCTGTTCGTCCCATGTAAAAAAGAGAGGGTCTACTCGATCCCGTTCACCTGCGGCAGAGAATACAGACAAGCAGGTGTATCAACGACCGCCTGAGGGAACATTTCAGAGAGGTGGCGGAGCCCGGGGAGGACTCGGTGCACTCAATCGTGGTGCATCGGCGTGCGTGCGGTGGGTGTGCGCCCAGGTTCGAGCACACGCGCACCTTGGGGTTTCAAAGCCAAAGGATTGGAAGAGAACTTATAGAGTGGTACGCCATAATAGGCTCAGAGGTAAACAATGAAGCGAGCCGGATCGTGCGAGATCGCGAAGCGGAGTCCTTCCCCTGACGTCACGGCACACCTCACCCAATCAGGGTGCGGCGACCGCAGCGACGCTTATGTTCGCTCTCGGGGCTAATAGGCCATAGGAATTGCACGCCTGCCATTTTTGTTATCTTTCTAATAATTCGTTACTCCCTAGTTAATAATAATAATAAGCTTTATTTTCATTTCCCATTACAGGTAATGATGGGGCCGAGAAAAAAAGCCGCGATAGACGGCTTGACGAGCTCTCGGCCCCAGTGACATTCTGCAGCAGTTAAGAGGGAATAAAATAAAACACAAAGACATTCAATCAAAGAATAAGCACATTCAACGGATATCAATTACCTTTTGACAATCTTCAAAGCATATAAATATACAAAATCTACGTTTACATAAAGATACAAATACATGGACACGAGGAGAAATTACCGGATTAACAACTTACCGAGAACATATAGATACAACATCCAAATATATACAAGACCAAATATCAGTACACTATATTAAAGCTATGCATGACAGTACGTAATTCATTTAAACTCAATTTATCTATATCAATATTGTGAAACATTAGGGAATTGAGAAGTCTTGGGACCCGGTAGGATAACATTTCTCTGCCAACATTCAATCTGACGTCTGAAAAAAAAAAATAGGCAAAAAACTGTGGAATAAACGACGTTCGTGCGTTCAATTTCAGCTATGTACGTTTGAAATTCAACTTTTGTTAGGCGCGCCAAATGTGAAATTTTTACGGCCGCACCCAGTACAATTCCCCATTGAATGAATAGGGAGTTTTAGTAGACCGTTTCCGCAGCCCGCTAAGTACCCGGATAGCGCTCCGTAATCCGCCACAAGACCTTGAACTATGCAGACAAGGCTGGCGGCGCGCATGCGCAGCTGCTGCGTTTTCTTTACGGATACCGTAGCGGAGAAGAAAGACGATCTACTCCCACTCCCTAATAAACGAAGGCCACGCGTTCCGACGTTCGGGTTTCATTGAGGTGACAATGCAACCCAATAAAGAGTCGACGGCGTGTTCCCGTTCCGCGCAGAGCGCGACCATTCAGTGTTGGCGATCAAGACGGTTTCGATGACACGAGTCTCCGTCCGAAAAAGCACAGCTCGCTCTCGTTTGTTGTGTGACGAATCATATTGCGGCGCAGGATATCCGCGTTGTAAGGCGACACTGTTATGAACGTTTGAACGCCTACGTACCTTGTAAAGCGACGTTCGACGGCACCGACTTCAACTGAGTTTTCATATGGGTGGTGGGAACTTGCGGGAGACACTTTTATCGACGTTTTACGGGCAGAGACTGTAAACACGTACCAGCGTGCTCGATGTCGACCGCGCCAACCTGGCGCCAGCTTGCCAGCTGTGCAGTGTGTAGCTGCGGATGGATGCACAGGTGCACAATTGTGCACAGGATAAACGGTAAATTATCAAAATGTTAACTTTCTGGACGGTAGCTTGCGTCACCTATCCAACAGACGTTTGCAGCCTCCTTTTTATATTTCATTTTAAATTCGTTTCTTTTCGCATGGTCTCAGTGCCAGGTGTGTATGCGGGTGTCTCCAGAGCATATTAGATGTTTCAGAAAAAACCCCTCCCGCCAAACTGTCCCCCCCCCCCCCAACACCCCCCCTAAATCATCCACAGCTCAGTAGTGTAAACAAGAAAAAAGAAATTTTTTTTTTCATCCAGCTTTCTTTTTTTTTCTTTTTAGATTTAACACTGGTTTACTAACCCGTCAATTTTGTGCATTATCGCGCTTACCGCGACTTTCTCTACCAATTTTTTTTGTCACTGAACGTCTGTCAAGTCTGAGGCAATAGTAACGGAACTTAAAAGGGAAATTTACAATGACTGTTAGTTTGGTTCAAATACTCATGTCGGACCTGTGCCTTCAATTATTTGCCAGATATTAAATATTAAATAGCTTCATGCCTGCAAAAAACAAAACCACCCTAAAATTATTATTATATATATATATATTTTTTTTTATTTTTTTTTAATTTTTTTTTTTTACGTGACAGTGTATATAATCGGGCAAGTAAAAACAAATTTGAGGGTACGGAATTTTGAGCACTGCACTGCTTGATATCAATGTACGAAATTTTCTAATTATTCTCTATACACAAGTCTCCAGATATTTCTAGCCTCTAGGGTATGAAACCATGTCAATTTCGTTAATGTCGAAAGAAAGTAAGTTTTCTCTTACATGTGCGGAGTGGTCGACCGGAAACAAACTGAACCGAACCGAAATCTTCGCCGCCATCTTGGAACTGAACCTGAGCAAAGTATAACGGTAACCTGTTCAAAAATGTTCATAGTATATTTTTGTTAATATCATTAACTGAATATTTGTGAATAAACAACTGACAGCTGTATTTCTATGCTTTGATGTAATCGTCATATACAGCATTTCAATGTATGTAAAGTTGTGGGTCTCCGTGCTTTTATTTTTTTGTATTGGCACTATGGTTAATCATGTGTCGTCACGTGTCACATGACGTCATTCATACTCTTCGAGCAGCTGCTTTATTTAGATCTGAGCTGGAGCGACTTTGAAATCAACTCGGAGCCTCGGAGTAGCGATTCGTTGCTATGTCAATGGTTACGGCGTCTCTTTAGGTTTACGAACGGCCAGAATCAGATGATGATCTTTAAAATGGGGTGAGCCCACCGCTCATTCTTTGCGACTTGAGCGAGATAAAGCGAAGAGAAAGCCGGCTGCACCATTTACTGGCAGTGAACGTGGCTAATACTGCAGCGACCATGACGAATTTGCTCCGAAGCGAGCGGAAAGGGCGCTGTCAGGCCGCACGCTATTTCTCGAATTCTGCGTTAGGGTCTAGTGCCAACCCAAAAGCCATATCTCAGTTTGGGTTCGGTGCATGCGCAGTGGGAGGCCCCCATTTCTTTGGGGCCCCCAAGCTTCGGGGACCCCTATTCTAAAAGTCTCTAATATACACCAAGTCATGTTTACAAACAAACCGGAGCGCCCCTAGCGGACGCCATCGGCGCCGCGCATGCGAGATGGGGGTGTGGGCAAGAAGCTCGCCGTCGCTCATAAACAAACCATTGAAATGCGATGTTGTCGGCGTCGGTGTGAGTACCCCTGCCCTTTTTTTGCGTTCGAATTGTTGATTCTACGTCTTCCTGGCGATGTCTGACTACTTGAGCGGCGTCAGCAAAATTACCAAGGCTCGTTATACCGCAAAACTTCGCGTGAATAATGTGACATGTGGCGATTCATTCCGCGTAGACACCGCAGAATGTACGCTAAAGCCTGATTCGCATGATAAGATTTCACTTGCAATTTTCAGTCGCGACGCCGCTCGAGCTGCAAAAGCGTGAACCGTAACTGAGATGTTCGACGTCGATACTGGTGTTGTAAAATAAAAAGCAGAGAACTGGGAGATGCCCGAGCCGGGAAGAGAGAAGGGAAAACGACTTCGAAGACGAGCCGAAACCGAGGCACGAGCCCCTTTCCAGGAAACCGCGGAGAGGGACGGGGAGCCGCGGGGAGAGTGCGCCCCACCGTGGGGTCATAAATGAGGAGCCCCCCCTCTTGGACCGACGCTTGGTGCGGGCGACTTCTCCCTTCTTGTTCGAACGACAGTCGAAGGCGGACGTACCTTCGCTCGCTTTACTTAAATGATTTTTCACTAGAAAATAAACCATGTTCTGTTATGCTAAAAAACAACGAGTCCTTTTCCTAAATCCACACTGTTAAAAAGTTGGTGCCGAAACCCGGGAATGAAGGAAATTAGGACATGACTTTAATGCATAACATCCAACGACAGAGAAGTGAAAACAACGAACGAGAAGGAGGCAGGAGCCATCTTGGATAGCCATCTTGAATTCGCCAACGGCTGAAGCAACGAGCTCCGGATCATGGAACGACTCAAGGGGAAACGAACTGCCCTGCGAACACAGGTGACCAAACTCTTTTCTGAAATTGATTCGTACATCGAGAGCAATGAGAAAAACGAAAAGAACCTCAGCGTCTTCTCCGTAAGGCTTGGCGCCCTCCAAGCCCAACTGAACGAGGTTGACGCCGCCATCGAACCACTGGTGCCGGAAGGAGAAGCCGAGCAAAACTTTGTGCGAACAGTCGAATACAGTGATCGGTTCGTCACCTGTATTGCAAAACTTCAGGAAGAGTTGAAGTAACTCCGAGCAACGTCACCACGAAATTTGGATTCATCGGCGATGCACAACAACGAAAACGCGACAACGACTGCCTTCCGAGTGAAGCTCCCGAAGCTCGAGCTGCACAAGTTTGACGGCAAAAGCATTTCCTGGCAAGAGTTCTGGGAGCAGTTCGAGCAAGTAATACACACCAACGATCAGTTAACGACCTTGGACAAGTTCGGGTACCTCAGGGCTGGAGTGACCGGCGAGGCGTCAAGTGCCATCAGGGGTTTGCCTCCCACATCACGGTGCTTCGAGGACGCGGTGCTTCTGCTGAAGAAACGCTTCGAAAATGAGGATATCCTCGTTCAGACACACATGCGGAAGCTCCTAGATCTACAGCCAGTGCGAGACGCCGACGACGTCCGGGGCCTCCGTCGACTCTACGACACCATCATCTCCCATCTCCGAGGACTGGAGGCACTCGGACAGAAGCATCAGACCTTCGGTGCTCTTTTGTTTCCAGTGGTCCAGCGTGCACTGCCAAAAAAAATCCTGCTGGATTTTAACAGAACGATCGTGAACGAGCTGGGGGGCTATGGTGCGCTTTTTGGACTCCCAGGAGACTAGGGAGAAGGAAGTGACGTCAACAACGCAGCAAATGCAGATTGGATGTTGATTTTGTTTTCTTCTGTCAACATCCAATCTGCGTTTGCTCTAGTCGGTGACGTCACTTCCTTCTTCCAAGTCTCCTGGGAGTCCAAAAAGCGCAACATAGCACCCCAGGCATCGGACGTGTCGACGCTGGACGCTTCAGCTGGTGGGATGTCCACGAGATCCGAGGACTCTCAGGAACGACCAACGGAGACAAGCACCACTGAACGAGGTATCGTGTCACTATTCTCACGACTGCTTGCCTTTTTGAGAGTCTAAGTCCAGAGCCGCGAGAACCTAGCTGCACAACAAGCCATGGACACGAGGCAACAGCCGCGTGGATTAAGGGCAGAGAAGAAAAACGAGAAAAAGGGAAGTCCTGGAGAACGCTATCAATCCTCCGCAGCATTACGGCATCAATCAAGGAAACCTAATAGCTGTTTCTTCTGCACAGAAAAAAACCACGCGACAGCTGCCTGCCCTGCTGACATTTCAATCGAAGAGAAGAAAAGACTGCTGCGCTTGGAGAGACGATGCTTCCGTTGCACGAAACCTAATCACCGCTCGAATGAATGCAGAAGCAGCATGCAATGCACGAAGTGTTCGAGACGGCATGCGACAACGATGTGCGACCCAGGCTACACGCCAACCAAGGCAGAAGCGAGCCGAAACGCGATAACGAGCGCTCCAGTAAATCTCGAATCCGCCACAAACGGAGCTGCCGGGCCATCTGTCCTTCTCCAGACTGCAGCGATCTGGTGTGCAGGAGAAACTAACGGGACGTTCGTCCGAGCTCTCTTCGACGGAGGGAGCCAACGTTCGTTCATTACAAAGAGCGCGTCCGAACGTCTCGAGTGCAAGATCTTGGGACAGGAGACACTGACCGTAGGCGTATTTGGCGGACACCAATCAGAACGAGTATTTAACAGGGTACTGGTTTCATTAACGGCACAAAACGGCAAGATACACCAGCTCGAAGTTCTTGAAACGGACGTGATATGCGATCAGAAGATCCCTATCCCCGAACCCAACCTGAAAAAACTACTGGGCCAATTGAAGATGGCCGACTTGACTAACAACAAGCAACATGGCGATATTGACCTTCTCATCGGCTCAGAGCACTACTGGGACCTTGTGACTGGGAAATCCAAACCACTAAAAGAGAAACTAAGAGCGGTCAAGACCGCATTCGGATGGAGTATTCAAGGCCCAGTGAGAGCAACAGTTCATGACGTACATTGGACGCAAACGATCGCCCTGAAGATGCATTCGTGGCAGAGGCTGAAGCAACAGACTGCTTGGAGCGGTTTTGGACACTGGAGTCAATGGAGTGACCAAAGACGAAGGAGACAACTCGGCAAAACAACGGCAGCTAGACTTCTTCGAGGAAAGCATCAAACGAGTTGGTTCCCGATACGAAGTTGCTCTTCCCTGGAAACCAAACGTGAATCTCGACGACAACAGGGAAATAGCACAAAAACGACTGACCCAGCTCACGAACCGTCTCCAAAGAACGCCGGACCTGCTTCGCGAGTACGACGCTGTAATGAGACAGTATTGCTCGGAAGGAATGGCGGAGCCGGTAACGAGGAACGACGTCGACGAGCCGAAGCCGACATACTACATGCCACATCAAGCGGTGCTCCGAGAGTCATGCGGTACGACGAGGTTGCGCGTCGTGTTTGACGCGTCATCGCATGGCAACAAGTCGAAATCACTAAACCAAAACCTTAAAAGCGGACCTAACTTGATCGCTGACCTCGTTGGTTTGTTACTCAACTTCAGAAGCCACAGGATCGCTTTGGTGGAGAGAAGGACGATTGAGGTCCTTCAGGCAACGAGCTCCACTGCAATTCCCTCAGTGCTGAACATTGAACGCTACAGCGATGCAGCACGCCTCTTTCCGGTGACAGCGTGGATTCTGCGCTATGTCGGCAAGCTACGGCATGTAAGCAGTAACACCGGTCAACTTATAGCCATCGAGCTGGATCGGGCCGAAAAATACTGGATTCGTCACGCACAGCGGGAAGAGCTTCAACGAGAAATCGAGAGTACGCAAAGAGGGGAGCGTCTTCCTTCGGACTCGCCTCTACGAGACATCTCGGTGCACATTGGTGATGACGGCATTCTCCGTGTCACCGGTGGGCTTTTACAGAGTGACCAGCCGTACTCTGAACGACACCCCAGCGTACTGACAGGCAGACATCGCTTGGGAGAACTGCTTGTCCGACAGCCGCATCGTCAGGTGCTACACGGGGGAGTTCGGGACACCCTGGTCCAGCTCAGAGAGAGGTACTGGGTGGTGCGAGCACGGCAACTGGTGAAGAAGATAATCAAGAGATGCGGGACATGCCAGCGCTTCAATGCCCGTCCGGCGACTGAGGAACGTGCAAAGCCAGAAACAACGCCAGGGAAAACTGCTGGAAGAGGGTGATCTGGTTCTTCTCCGTAACGGCCTGCAACCCCGACAGCAGTGGAGACTCGCTAGGATCCAGAAGGTGTTTCCGGGGAGAGACGGCAAAGTATAATCATGCCTGCTCAAGATGCCCGTAGGGTCAACGCTAAAAAGACCTAGTACAGTTATTGTACCCTCTAGAGATCGCATAACGGGACAAAAAAATGACGCTGTCATTTTGGGGGGGGGGGGGGGGGGGGGGGAATGTGTTGTAAAATAAAAAGCAGAGAACTGGGAGATGCCCGAGCCGGGAAGAGAGAAGGGAAAACGACTTCGAAGACGAGCCGAAACCGAGGCACGAGCCCCTTTCCAGGAAACCGCGGAGAGGGACGGGGAGCCGCGGGGAGAGTGCGCCCCACCGTGGGGCGACGCTTGGTGCGGGCGACTTCTCCCTTCTTGTTCGAACGACAGTCGAAGGCGGACGTGCCTTCGCTCGCTTTACTTAAATGAGTTTTCACTAGAAAATAAACCATGTTCTGTTATACTAAAAAACAACGAGTCCTTTCCCTAATTCCACAACTGAAAATCGCAAGCAGAATCGGACCAAGTGAATTAGGCATAACAAGTTGGTGTTCTCGTTCTCGAAGCAAGGTTCGCGAAGACACGAATGGTTACGTTGCACCGGGCAAGAAAACGACACCGAGGACCTCCTCCACATTCCTCGTTTCTTTGCGGACAACTTCGAGGCATTCGCAAGCGGTGACCGTAGTTGTGGAAGCCATCAGTCTGCTGTACCGACGCTTCTGCTTCCCGTCGCCGACGGGACCGAGCGAGGAACCCGCGAAAAAGTCCTGGTTAGTGTTTTGGCGATTTTTGTGAGTTTCATGAACGTCGCATTTGGCAGCAGTCTGCGTGACATACGTGTTCGAAACTGAAGGTGTTTTGTAGAAGAGAGAGCCATGTTTTTCGACACACGTAAATAAACTACGCATCGTAGAAAGCTGAATATCGCTGAGACGCTAGTGGTGGCGACAGAATGCGAAAGTTTTCGAACATGACGTTACCTGAATCAAAAGGATACTAATACTTTATTTGTACTCAGGGGTGGGGGGAGAGAGGATTACCCACGCGTACAGGGTCACAAAAGGCAATGCTGCCCATACCGGAATGGAGCCGATGTCCTCCGAAGCCTAATAACGTCACGATCCTTCTTTCTTCTAGGACCTAGGTTTTCTCTTTTTTTACCACAGACTCGGGTAATTTTGAACATGATCGGCATTTACCAGCTCGCCTGCACTCTTATTGTCGTCGTGTTCTGCGGTGCAGTTTATTTACTTGGACCAGAATGCACGGCTCTGTTTTCTCAAACAGCTGCCACATCTAGCAAGCCACCGACAGCAATTCTTTTTCTCAACCCGGTTTCCTGGTTCGAGCTTCATAACTGAGAACACGCTTCATTCGCGAGCTTGGAGCGTGTATGCGCAGCCAAAGCACGGCGAAACGAGCGAATGTGGAAACCGGTCATCCAAATGAGACGCCCTGTGATGTGCCTGTGTTTGTCGTGCCGGTTCCCACGACTCACGAGTGGCTCGCGCACTGAACGGCCACTTGTGCGTACGCACGATTTCATGCCAGAAGCTCTCCAGATAGCGAGTTCATACCCGAATTTATTAGTTCGAGACGCTGCAAGCGTCTGGGAAACAGAAACAGCCACAACTTTTTACTCATCAAAATGACTTTCTTACCTAACGCCGGGTTTTCCAAAAATCCGCAAGGATAAAATGCCATCCATTATTGTCAACCATTATTTTTTTTTAGTAGCATTTTAGCATTTAGAACACTGAAAGGTTCTGGTACTCTTTTATCTTGATTTTGCAGGTAGCTGTGCATCTGGCGTAATGACTTGAACAATCACTGCTGCCAAACAATGAACCGTTGCTCTGCAGGAGCTCTGCGTCCTAATAAGCAGAGAAAAAAAAATGCTGTATCCAATATATATGTACCATTTTTTTCTGGCATTTCAGAATGGAACACTGAAACATGCAGTCCCATAACCGCTTTCAGTTGCTTATTGTGAGGTCGATAATGTTAGCAACTGCCACTTATACCTAAACAGTGCCACGAGCACACCATATAGAGTTAGTCCAGGGAACACCAGGCCTCTTTTGTAAGAATGAAGGCTTGCTTTCTGCATACAAAGCCTCTCCTGAAGATCTTGTTGCAACAGACTACACCTAACAGCAAGCGCGGTGTCTCGATTCGGTACCCGATGCTTGCAATCCCATTCATTGTGCACATGAAAGCGGCTTTAGCAGGATCGCAGTTGCATGTGCTTACTTGAACGAAGAGATATTGCTCGGTTATTGGAAAATACCGAGCATCTGCCGATTCCACAAGTGCTCACTTCTCAATTTTGTAACATCTGGAAAATATGCAAAGGACATATCTTTATATATTGTGAACCTAAGGAGCGTCCATCCCCCAATCTACAATGACTAGCTCCATTTTTTGACTATATGCTTGCTCATGATCTTTTATAAACAAGAAACAAAACACAAATCATACAAAGCAGATATAAAAGCAGGGTCATTTCTCTACAGTGCCAGTTTTTGTTTGAATGCAGAATATTCTAAGCATGCAAAAGTTATAAAATTGCAGCGATGCATAGTGCCTTGGATGGCACTGTTAGAAACTCATCGTAGGAAACAGCGCAAAAACATACGAGGACGTAGAAAAAACACACGGGACGAGCGCAGCGCTCGTTTCGTGTGATTCTTCTACGTCCTCGTCTGTTTTCGCTGTTTCCTACGATGAATTCCCACCAACTTGCCCAACCCTCCATTCTTATATGTGTTAGAAACTATCGATCTCCCAAATTGCATTATTCAGGCATTGTGAAAAACATTGTAGTATAAAAGTGCCATTTGAAGGCCCTAGTCTCAGCAGCTGGACTGCTGCATCCTACAAGGCAGAAAGGATCCTGAGGGACTGCACTGTCGAGATGAATCTCCCTAGTCGTGGAGGAGCCAGTACCATTGGATAATCTTGGCTCTGCCGTCCCCTACTGCAGCAGCGAGGTGCCATACAACTTTATATTTCCTGCTCCCAGCAGCATGCCAGACTCTGATGCGACATCTTCTCCATCCCACTCTGCCAAAGGTTTCGAGAAGTAAGCTATGGATATGGGCACCTAGAACTTACAAGTTTGTCTGTTCTTACCACGCGTGCAAACATATGTTTACCCTCCCTCCGCATGCGTCCACATGCTTGTGCCCCCTTTAGTTTTGCCCAGTGACAGTGCTTGCTTCGTCATCGTGCGTTTCTCGTGCTTTTTATGCTATCAATTGCTTGTGTTCCAATGCACCACAGACGAGTATAGAAATACATGCTCTCCGCATATTTTTTATGTCCCTCACATGTAATACTGCATTGTCTTTTCTTTTCATGTGCTGCCACAGACATCCTGAAGAGGCTACACCTTGGCAAAGCAGCTCTCCTGTTGGTCTTTAATAAATGGGGCTTTCATCGAGGAGGTAGACTGGAACTGTGTAAACCAAACCTGGGCAACTGTGCATGACAGCACAAACATTTAACAGAAGTTCAATACCATTCAGACTTACAAAGGTAAACATATTTTCCAGTCTACACTACGGTTTTCCCTCCCATCTGCAACATTGTGTCTTCTCGATCATCCACTGGTTCACAAAGATACAACCCATTATAATAACATATCTATTATGCCTTGCTAACCTTTGAGGAAACAAATGAAAGTAGTTTTAGCCAAACCTGAATGATTACGCACAGGTTTGTTCGGACAGTAAAACTTTTTCCAAGCACCAAGGAGCATGCTGGAAGTGCATTTACACACGGCATCTGCAAGAGTAACTGTTGCAGATGCCAAGACATGCACACTCAGCATTTACCTATGTCCTCACCATTCTCCTTTGTGCCTTGGCAAAAAGGTTTGATTTTAACCACTGAAAGGAATGTCAGTTATTCATTTACAGGGCAACTCGTATGTGCATTGAAGGAGCAAGAGCAAGCCTTGTTCCTAAACAGCGTAGTGTACGAGCCTTCCCTGCCAATGTGGCTCTGCGAACAAAGCCCTCGACTAGGATTTACATACAACATAATCTGTCGGCACTCGTGTTTTCGCCAGTCTTTCTCTCGTGTCTGTATCTATTAGTGATAGACAGAATCTGCCGAACTTCAGAATCAGATATGCCAAACGTTTAAAAAAACGTTTGGCGAAAATTCTTTAAAAATTTGGCAAATACCTCCGCACGCGCGGGATGCGACGGGGCCATGGATTGCAAATGGATGCCGTGCGGTTACCATCGGGCAGTGTAGTACTACCAGCGGTTACAGCAAGGTGTGGCGTAGACCACGTGGTAACTGTGTGTTTGTCAGCCTTTGTGAGTGTGGTTCTCTTCAATATTTGTTGGCCTCAAGAACAATAACAACAATAATTTGCGATAAGTTGCAAGCCACATAAGAACGTAATTAAAGTAAATAAGATTGCCAGAGCAGTATTATGCAGCAGACAACGTGGCGCAGTGGAGGACGATCGTTCGGAAGCAGCTACATGCATCGACGGTCTCTCATGATGTTCAGAAAACGCGCACAAAAATTGTTGCACCGTTCACGTGACCCGCTCCGGCCAACCCAAAAAGATTATCTCCGCTGCGTAAAAAAATTGTCTGCTTCAAATGCCATTGTCTTGGAAATTGCCTTCTCAACATTTTTACACGCATCCATAATTATAAAAACTTTGATAAAGTGTTTAGTGCTTTACGAACCTCACGAAAGACTAGTTTCGAAAAGTGTGAACTCTGTGTTTATTTTTTAATCAACTGTGTTGCGTCGATCTTCATGTGTTCTCCCATAGGACGGGCGCCTCCTGGAACCGCGAGTACCACGTGACTCGCGGCGAGCTGCTCTATCGGTCATGTTGTCGGTGAAACATGAAGATTCAAAGGAATGCGCCGTGCTGCTCTTAGGAGCTATATAATGCATGCTGTGCTCACTACTACTCAACCTCGGTGTCACACCACTTCTGCAAAATGTCACTGTAAGATTGCCAGTAAACTTGAAAAAATGACACCTATACAATTATCTTGCAGAATATTACCTTATTTAGTAATAACTGTTTCAATATGCATTAAAAAAAATAAACCTAAACCTTTTTTGCCTGAAATACCAAATATCAACTTTTAGATTTCGCAACAAAGTATTGTTGCCGATTGTTTAAAAAAGATCGGCGAAAATTTGGCTTTGTTAAATCCTAAGATTCGGCACCGGATTTTCGATTCGGCAAAAAGTTAGGCCCATTACTAATACCTAGTCTCGCTGTTTCAAGATAATCTGCGATTCACAAAATTCATCGAGTCACCCAAAACAAACCATCTTAAAAAAAAAAAGTGCTTCCTCTTGGAGGTCATGGGAAACTCGAACAGCTATGAATAGGCAATATGCAAAATAGCAGTGTCCCTAGTGGTTCAGGTGCACTCTGGGAGCAGGAGACTGGCAACGGGTAGTTTCGGTTTCACTGGGTTGTGCTATTGTTTCCGCATCACCATTGCTCATGTTGTCATGGATGCTCCACACTTGCGCATGATGCAGTAAGCACCCTTTTGTCCTCGTTGCTACATATTGGTCGCAGCGAATAGCGAAGCAATTAGGATTTTTTCTGACACGGGGGACGAGCAAAAACGCCATAACGGTGAAGTCAAGTGAACGCAGATCGACGTATGCCGAACGCCGTGCCAGCTCACCGCGGGCATTCGTTTGCAACCTTAGAACAGCCACTGAGACTAGTACTCTGTTTCTATTACACCCTTGTTTCTGCGGGCAATTTTTACACAGCAACGTAGCAAGGGGCGCAAGTTTGCACTTGAACGTCCTCGTACAGCGAGCTTCGTCATGTATTGTGTTAGCCCAATTGCAAATAGCAATTGGCGAAGCAAGGGTGTTATAAAATGAGTACTAGTCTCAGTGGATGTTCTCGAGGTTGCAAACAAATGCACGCGGCGAGCTGGCACGGCATTCGGCGTACGTCGCTCTACATTCACTTCAGTTCGCCATTGGAACGTTGTCGCTCAGAAGCCGTGCCAGCAAAATAAATTGTTTCATTATTCGCTGTGTCAGATTTGTAGCGACGAGAAGAAAAGGTCACTTAGTGCATCGTTCATAAGTGTGGAGCAATCCACGACGACGTGAGCAATCGCAATGTGGAGACGATAGCAGACGACAGATTCACTATCCGGCGAAACCGAAACTACTTATTGGCAGTCTCCTGCTCTCAGAGTGCACCTGAACCGCTAGGGGTGTAACGACCACATATAATCCACGGCAGCGGATGAAGAAGAAGACGCCAAGAAGGCTCGGGCACTTCTGCTCGGGTGATCAGCAGGGCAGCCATGTCGTACTTCGACAGTCCATAGAACCAACGTGTAAATAATGTAAATAAATAGTTAGCGTATAAAGCAACGCACGACTCGTTACAAGGGCGCTTCTATTTTACTTATTGCCCATTGGCTCCAATAGCTCGTCGCGTCGGCTGCAGTCAGTTGTAAGATGAAACAGAGTATGGAAATATTTGCACAGAAGCGCCGCGAAGATGGCAGCCAACAAAACCCCGAATGTTCTCGGTGAAAAGTTATGCAAATCGGTTACAACTTTGAATTGGGCAATAGTAAGTTGTCACTTGGCTCTAACGGCTAACAATACATTTGTGTGAAGACCGACCATTGGACGATGCATTGTTTACTTTTGTGGTGAGAAAAACATGGTTTTATACCCAGTATAACAAAAACACTTTTATTCAGTCGCAGCGATCAGGGCACAGGAACCCGGATAATGTGTCGCTGGCGATCGGTCCCTAATTGTTTTCACCATGCAGGAGGGCAGTGGTTGCCTGCTGCTCTGCCCCAGTCGCGGTGACAACCACAGCATCCACTGCCTATAGACAGCGTACCAGAAGCACCTGAAACAATATCCACATTGATTGAATGTAAGAAAAAAGCACCACTTAAATTAACCACAGTAACTGAAGCAACGACCACACTGATCTGATGTAAGAAGCAATACTCTATACTCTCAAGTGTACAACTCTTGCGTTCGTTTCCCTGGGAAACCAATAATATATTATGCTGCTTTTATGTTCCCTTTCGCCGTGCTTGGGATGCATCAACCAACAAACAACTAATCGGCACAACAGACTATAAACAATGTGGAGAAGTGAGCTTCTACTGTATGCCAAGCACAGCACAGATGTCGAGACAACCTTGCTCCGGAACTATGATGCACCATCCACCATAAGCTCTGCTAGAAAGCCGAATCTGGTAAGGACGGCAAGAGGGCAATCCTAGATTCTTTCCGAAAGAAGCTTCTGTAAAGGAAACAATTCAACCGATTTCGTGAAGTGATCAGTCACGACAGCAAGATACTGATTACTGTACGGATTATGAGGAAACGATCCCATTACGTCGCAGGCAACAATCTGCCAAGGAGAGTGGCTTACAAAAGTTGCATAAATCCTGGTAGGTGACCTTCGCGTGGCTTTGACTTCTGACATCCTGGACAAGTGTTGGCATACTTCAGTATATCCTGCCCGATTCCTGATCAAGTCTCGACATGGAGTAACTTATTGCAAGTCATACTGCTGCTGCTGTGACCTGATGAGGCTGAATCATGGAAGTGACTGATGAACGGCGTTCGAAGTTTCACAATCCTGAAAGGCGAGCCATGGGCGTCATCGTCTGCTTGAAAAATGTAGCCGAGAAGAAGTCCATTCTCTACCAGCAAAGTTCTCTGACCACCATGCGTCCCCCACTGTGACTGACGTGTCGGCCACAATGCCAGTTATTCCCACCAATGCATGTTCGTCCTGAGTGGTGAAGGACCTGCAAAGGAGCACAGGAGAGCGCATCTGCCGTGGAAAAACTCCCTCCTTGGATGTCGTGGCTTAGTGGTATGCCTGTAATGTCGGAGGTCATTGTGCGAGACGTCCGACTGAATTCCGCAAATTATTCAGACAGGAAAACACTTGATTGGTCTGGATCTGAAAGTATGTGCCATTGAAATACATGTAAATGTTTTTTTAGGGCAAAAATAATGGCGAGGCACTCCTTTTTCATTGTTAAAATGTAGTGTTTGGCCGCTGTCCGCATGCGGCTGGTGAAGGCAACTAGCCGAAGACCACCGTTGCGTTCCTGAAGCAGGACTGCACCAAGGCCAGAGTCGCTGGCATCAGTCTGAACAACAAACAGTTAAAGAGGCCCGGAAACGAACGAAGCGAAGTCGGTGATTGCCTTCGAGAGCCGAGGGAAAGCGTCCTGTTGCTTTCGCCTCCAATGCCAATTTTCTGCCTTGCGCAAACGCAAATGCAAAGGGTTAGCTATCTTGGCAAAGTGTGGGACGAGTTGGCGATAACATCCAATCGATCCTAAAAAGTATTGCAAACACTTGACGTCTTGCGGCTGTGGGGAATCGGTTATCGCGCACATCCTGTCCCGATTGGGGTGAAAACCTCGGGTCAACAACAGCAAAGCCAAGAAGGTTCATTTTCTTTTTAGGGCGAACTGTCAAGTTGGCAGATCGCATTCGCTCGAGGACATTCCTAAGATGTTCGAGGTATTTCTTGAAAGACTGGAGAAAATTATGTCATTCATGTACGCCGTCACACACTTGCTCTTTGTATCACCGAGACCAATGTCCATTCGATGTTAAAAGGTATCGGGCGAATTCGAAGGGCCAAAAGGTGACTCATAAGCTCGAACAGTCCCTTGAGATAGCTGAAAGCGGTTTTCGAAACCTCCTCCGGGTCTATCTCGATTATCCTAGACAGCAGTCAAGCGTTGTGAACACTTTCGTGTCGTCGATCTTGTACATGATCGAGTCGATCAAGGGAAACTGGTATGAATCTTTCATCGTTGCAGCGTTGAGGCAGCGACGGGAGAAGCCCAACGACTCTGGGAGTTGGAAACAGCTCCGGTGTCGATCCACTCCTGTAGTGCTGCATTCAGGAGAGCTCGTACATGGACGATGAGGGGCTTTGGGTTGCACCGCAGCTGGTCGAGCGTCGGTCTCGATTCGATGCAGCAGCACATCAATCTTTCCCGAAACTTCCGTGTAGTACATTGGTGGAAATGGCTGCAAGATGCTCTCTAGCTGTTGTTTTTGTTCCCTGGACGCTGGACGCACCTGCAGGGCGTCTCAGACGCCGGCAGGAAAGGCTGCAGCAGGCCTCGTTGTACAGAAACCCGGGAGAGTTGCGCCGGTAATGCAATTCTCCCGCGTGGTGAAGGGGGTCACATCCAGCTGGATGTCTAGCCAGCCAATAGCCGCCAGCAGCAAAGTCGAGCAAAAGTTTTTCGCCTGCAATAAAATCTCCACCAAAAGGTAATTGGCACGTTCAATCCTGGCAGGTAAAGAAAATGCTAGCCTGCCTCTTTGTCGAATAGAATGCCGAGCTTTACAGCGCCTGCTGCTGCTATAGCTGAGCCTGGAGCTAACTGCACAAGTGTATTTTAGGAACAAAGCGGTCCTTTTTTTTTTCGTTTTGCACTGCTCGAAAAAGTCTCCAATAAGCAAACTTTCTGCTCCGTTATAAAGAAGGGTGGCAAAGGAAACAGCAAGTAGACAAAGTGTCATGTGAGGCTCGATGCATTGATTTGTAGGTCGTATGCGACACAGACGAGTGAAGTGCTGACGACTTGCTCATCCCGAGGCTGGATTTCGCTGCCGCCAACTTGGGCCAGCTGCAGCGAGATCTCCAAGTTCAGCGTCGCGGGCCCTGTGGGTTTCCCTGGTTCCTATGGCCCCGGCACCGCTAATGCAGGCATTGGCTGCGAGAATGGTCACGCTGTTCGTAGTTGTAGCAGGAACTGGGCTGCCAATGGTCTTCTGCCGTTCTATTTCCCATGTTACCCCGTTCTCTCCCATACTGGCCGCTGTCTCTCAACTCCACTGGTTCATTCCCTCATTGCCAGCCACCTCTCGGCCTAAGCTGAAGCATTTGTCGGCCGTTCAATGATCTCGAAGACGGTTAGGCAGCCGGTCTTCGCTGTGGGGGTACTGCAGCCAGCTGCTTGAGAAGGTCTGCAGCACCTGCGGCACAATTTCGCTCTGGTGCGGGCCCACGCAGATGAGGGGGGCAATCCCAGCTGCCTGGGGCTTCTCTGGATTAGAAATTTAGACTCTTGATGACCCAGCTTGATGTAAAAACATTGGACCTCCCGACGACATCTCGACTGCAGTCAGGGGGTCTAGGGTGAGGGGCAAGTAGGCGAGGCTGGCCAGACCCTTTCAGGAAGGTGTCGAGTCGGAGTTGCTCGTTCTTGGTCGACGCGTGTGGGGGGTACCCACGCACAGGACGGCTCGGAGGCTTCTGCAGCTGGGGGCGGGAGGCCTGTAGTCCACGCAAGCCAGGATGGTTTTCTACACGAGGTCTTCAATGGTGTCGTAGTTAAACCGATGAAGATACGTGTTGCAACAGGGGTGACTTACGAACAATGCGAGTAACCCTCTCCGACTCGGGAGCAGCTTGCACTGCTCGGTTGAGCAGTTCCGGCATGACCCGAATATACTCCACAAGGCCTTCTTTTGGGTGCTGTGTGCGACGCTCGATTTCCCGCTGGACTCGGAACTCGTGCCTTGCTGCCAGGAACTCCTCTCGGAAGCTGCGGCGGAACGCCTCAAAAGATGGAAATAGAATGACTTAGGCTATACGCACGACGTCGTGCACCTTGACCAGAAGTGGCTATACGCACGACGCAGAGAGCTCATGCTGGACAGTGCGAGTATCACTGGGAGCTCGTTAACACCCCCCCCCCCCCCCCACCTGCGTTCACGTCGCTTCGCTGCGACAGTATGTGGCTGCTAATTACAAAACTATTACCATTTGGCCCGCCCCGCACGCACCTCTGTAAAGGGAGTCCCATACCATTTCGTTGAGCGAAGTTCCGTCGAAAACATTCATTTTTTTCAGTGTTAATCGTAAAAAAGAAATGTAAGTATTGCCAAATGCCTCAACAAAACAAAATGTTTGAGAAAAAAAAAGTAAACCCATAAGGGGGGTCGAACCCAGGTCTGCTGCTTACGAGGCAGACGTGTTACCACTATGCACGCTACAGCTTCGGAAATCTCGTTTTGACAGTTTGTTTTATACGAGAACCAAAACGTTTCACGTCGTGCGTATAGCCCTTTCCGGTCAACACTCACCATCGTCTCGCACTCGCCGGCAAGGCAAGGGGGAAGATCCGCTTCAGCACGTAGGCATCCGAGGCGCTGGACGCTCTTGCGTAGACGCCCAGCTCCACCAAGAAGTCGGCGACGGACTTGCGGTCGTCGAGCCCCTCGGGCTCGCGCTGCCGCTGGCCGCAGGTCCCGCCCGTGACGGCTGCTTAATGCTCCGTCACCAACTCGAGGGCGGTGAACATACGGTCCATGAGGGCCAGGATCTCAACCGACGACGGTCCGGAGCCCAACTCCGACTCCGTGTCGCTGGAGGAGTCCTCATCCTCGGCTCGCAGCTTGAAAGGCATGGGCAAGGAAACGAAAACGCACGGCAAACAAGAAAAAAAAAAAAAACAGACACGCGAAGCGAGCATAAAAAAAAGCAATTGATCGCAGTTTTTTATTGAAAGGTATCGCGTGCGTACGCGCGGCAAGAAAAACGGGCGCCGATGATTGGAACGGTGTCTACGCCGATCGCAAGTTTCGCGATCGGTACGTTGTAGTCACTTGTTCCTTGTCGCCCCGCATTTTCTTCTGCTCATAGTGGTGTATATTGTATAAAGCGTGTCGTAGCACATCCGGGCTGAGGCACAGCCAGTCGAAATCCAAGTGGCTCGTCACGCAGCTCGCCGGCCCTGCTGCTTCGGCGGCAGGGTACTCCCGGCGGCAGACAACTTGACGACGGTCTCCATCGGCATGCAGCAACCACAAACCGGCATCAACTATACATGTGAGTTTTACAAGAAAGAGCGTATCACCTATCAGTGCTGCGGAGCCGCTGGGTTCCGTCGCCGGGTGCGTCTTCTCTTTCGTATCCGGAGTCGGGTGTCGATGCCCAAGACACTTCGCTGGCTTCGCAGCGCCGTGAAATGCCGTCGTCTACGTTTGCGGCGCGTTCGAGGCGTCGGCGTCGCGCGTAGAAGCGGCGTCGTACGGGATGGACCTGATATCTGCCATCCGCCGAAGAATTTCCATACGACGACACCATATTCGATGAACGTTTTAAAATGAGTCCGTCCAATACGCACACATTCGAAAAAATCAGTCCGCCGAATACGCTCACATTTCGAAATCAGTCCGCCGGGACTCATGATTGGCTGGCGCACGCCCTTCCATGCTGCCTTCAACGTCCCACAGCGCCCCTGACGGCGTGCGCCTAGGCGCAGAACACCGATCTTTGATTGGATTTTTAATAGGGAAATCGGCCGCCCTTGAATGTAATTTTAGGATTTTTAGGATGCTTAGAGCCCGTGGATTGCGTTATGACAATAAATAGACGATCTCAGAATCCACTTGAGTGCCCCTTTAAGTCCAGATGCAGCCGATGCCTTGAGCTGATGGAACCAACCCACTGATCTCTATGCCTATTTGCTGGATCGCGTTTGACCAGCTCCACCTATGGACGGGAATGCGGCCACGGTCGGCCATCTTTTTGGTACACTCTTAGAAAAAAGGGTATCGATAGTCCTCCCTTAGGGGAGGAACGGTCTTGTAACCTATGTTCCTTCAGAAAGAGAGGAACTTTCGTCCCTGAAGCAGGGGAGCAAAGTTCCTCCGTCGCCTGCATCTCATTATGGCGGCCCTGAATCGAGCAAATCGAGCTCAATAAGGCTTAACGAGGACGCTACGTCTCTTGTACGGGACGAGAGGAGCAGCAAATAAAAGCGTAACACGAGCTTTCCGCGAACTGTGTTTATTTCCGAAGCCAGATTCCCCCCACAGGTACAGAAACTTGCGTTTCGAAAGCAGTTACTCAGTCTTCTCGTCGACAGCACTGCGATGTTAAACGGAGACAACCGATACCCAGTTACTTCGCGCACTTTACGTCTTACCTTTGGTGTTCCTCGAGTCACTATTACTTCGTCAACCGCACATCACGGAGGAACGGCAAACCCAATCCGCGAAACCGGCGAAATCAAAAGCTGCTCTCAAAAGAACTAACTCGAAGCCACTGTTTATCGCGTAGCGTGAAAGGTTAAATCGCTTGCCACTAGATGGCAGGGTCAAGCAGAGTAATTGCCAGTAGCTAGGCTAGGTGGCGCTAGGTACTGCCCAATTCATGTTCTACAAAAATATTTTTATTTCTTCAGCCCACCATTGCGCTTACGGATCTGCGGGAACCTCTCCTTTACTCACATTGCACATACTACAAGCACCACGTGAACATACACTGAGCACATACACTGCACATCCAAACATGGCACACTAACCCGAACGCTACACCCGAGCTCTGCTTTTCCGTCTTTTATACTGGTCGTTTTGAACGTACGGAATTTTTCGGTGACTGAATAAGCAATACAAATTATTCCCAGCATGTTGATTTTTTTCTAGCAATGTCATACCTTTGACAGTATTTTGAATGACTCAAGGGATGAATCTCTTATTAAAAAGCGAACGCTCGATCATGCCGTAAATATTTGAAATCCAATAAATCAAGCCGCTCCAATGCGGTTCGAAGCCATGAGTTTGTTTCCCCGCGCGGCACGTCGTAGCCTCTATTTCTATTGTAGTGTTTGTTTTTCTATTTGTGCTGTTCGCGCAAGGCTGCAATTGCCGTCTTGAATTAATCTCTGTAGAGCGGATATTCACTCAGCTGGAAGTGATGCTTCACGGGCTGAGAGATCGCTTTTCGATCAACTTGAATGCAGTCAAAGCCGCGACTTGCGGCAGGTGTTAAGTGTACGGAGCTACGCCGTGGGGGGCTCGAAAACTTCTTGCGAGCATCCCAGCGCGCCACTTTGAGGGCAGTTTCTCCAGGGACCGTAGTATATTTAAACAGCGAAATAAAGGGTAGCTTTTTTTTTTCGATTTTACCTACTATTCTTTTTTCATGCTAAAATTCCACAGTGTAAATATACCTACTTTCCGTCATGATTTCGTACTGTTCAGTCCTTTCCCCAGAGCGCAATCGCTCTCGGGCACGAGACAACCGACAGTCACATTGGCCACTGTACGATAGGAGCTTACTGTTCAGACCAGCGTTCCAACATGACTATCCGCACGTCGATCGATTGCACCTAACCCCTCAAGTGGTATTCAACTTTTTAATGTAAAGCGGAATGTCAACCTGCGACACCCCACCCCGTCCGATCACGGCCCGACCAGCGGCATCAATGCCCGACAGTTTACGTCATCTCATCTTGTTGTTACACCACTGATACGCGAACACACGGTCACATCGGCGATAATTCCAGTCTTCTGTTCACAACCCACAACACTGCCATCACGATGTTGCTGCTATGTTGCTGACACGCACAAATACAGAACCACGTTGAACGCCGGTCGCACTCGGCATCGGAAAACAGAACCGAACTCAGCAAGAAAGGCGCCCAGGCAGCCGGCAGCAAAACCTGCCTGTCTTGGACGCAGTTCCTGCGATTTCCATAACGTCGAGAACCTCGACACAGTTCCGCGTGGTTTCGCTACTGTAGGACTGTAGTTCCGCGTGAGCCCCGCAATTCGGAGACGGCCATCTTTCCCAGTGTACGTGGCGCTGCTGGCACTGCTCCGGAACTTCGCCCGTTTCTAGCGGCTTCGTTTGCTCGTTTCATAAAATTAGTGATAAAAACGTCAATGCAACCGAAATGCTCTGCACGTTTGGACTAGAAGACGGAATTACAGGCGGCCGTAGCTGCCGCTGAAGCTCAATCAACTCAACAGCATTTATTAAACAACGTGCGCGACCTGCTCGAAAACGAAACCGAAAGAAGTTGAGTCGGGAGGGCGAAAGCTTTCTCCCGTCTGCCTGGAGAAGGAGGAAAATGTCTCGTTCCTCCCTCCTTCTCGTGTCCGCTTGGAGGCGCGTCAGTAGAAGGGAGGAAGACGCGCCGTTGCTACTTTTTTCCTCCATTTTTTTTTTTTAGAGTGTAGAGTTATATTATCTCTAACCATCATAGTAATATGGCGGACAGCCCAATGGTGGCAGGCTGCCATAAAATAGCCGTAGATCTAGTACACTGTATCGTGGGTGATATTTTGTGCTTGATTGAAGTTGTTCAACGAAGCAGATTCTTGAAACCCGGCGTGAACGGTAGCCTCATCTTTGAGGACCCCGCGAAAGTTCTCCGAAAGCGCAGCACCGGGGGAAAGCAGCGCAGCTCGCTTCGAAAGCAGACTCCGTACCGGCGTCTGCTTTCGATGCTTCTTTCGATGCGACTTTCGATGCGTGCTGCGCTGCTTTTCCCCGGTGCTGGGATTTCGTGAAACTTTCACCGGGTCCTCAAAGATCGGGCTACAGTTCACGCCTGGTTTCAAAAATATGTTTCGTCAAACAATTTAAATCGAGCACGAAATATCAACCACGCTATTTTGATGGCAGCCTGCCACCACAACTGCCACAACGCTGTCTGCCATGGATAGATGATAGTGGCTGCAGCAGCTGTACCTTGGCTAGAGGTCATATAACTCTACCAAAAAGACGGCCGCCAGTGGCCGCATTCGCGGAGCGGGCAAACGTGATGCAGCAATCAGTGAACCAACCAGACAACGCCAAAGAGCAGCATCATGGCGTTCGTCATGTTTCTGTAAGTACGTGTTCTATAATCGATGAGAAAATCGTGAAAAGGAAAGGCCCAGTGACTTGCGCTTTTGAAGCTGTCTGATTGGTCCCATTAGTTCGTGGCATTGGATGCTTCTGGACTTAAGCTCAAACGGTGTATAGAAACTATCGCTTATGTGGCATTTACACCACGCTCGAGTGAACTGCAATATAAAATATAATTTATTACATTTATATCATGTGTATAGGGTGCTTATTTTAGTTTTTTTCGCATCGTTAAAAAAATGCGTTAAGGCTACTATATCAGGGTGTCTAGCAAATTATTATTTTGAAATTCCCTGACGTTTCATGGTTTGCCCTGACAATTTCAGGAGAAATTCCCTGACGTCTGTAGAGGCGGTTAAATATATAAGACCATCACCACAGAAGGTATTGAGCATTGAGCACTGTGAGGATCATTTTGCACGGGCTTAATCCAACTTGCATATACCAAAATATTCGGGTTCGTCCGGTCCGGATTAAACGAGCACGTTCTTGCCGCCGGCATCTTCAGTGAAGAGGCCACTTCCGGAAACACAATGAAAACACGACGCTCAACCACACACGTCAATAACCGAATGGCAGCATGGCGAATTGCCGCCAGATGCACACTTTCGGATACATTCGGCTTAATGCTTGATTTGAATTGGGGTCTGCAGCTTTCCCATCTGTTACTAAATCTAGAAGCTCTTACTGAATCCAGCCTAGTGTCGTGTTCTTATACCGATCCGATCCGAGACTTGGACTGGATTTGTCGGCTGTTCCCTTTGCATCGGATAGCACGCTGTACATCGGGTGAGTAGTGCCCGCGCTCCGCTATAAGCAGAATTTACAGTAGACTCTCATTAATTCAAACTCCAGGAAGTCACAGATTTTAGTTTTAATTATCAGAAGTTTGAATTATCACAAATTCATCTAAATATGATACTAGACAACATTATGATTTGTTACATGAATAGCTACACATACAAAGCAGATTTTTGCCAGTTTCCTCTTCATAGGCCTGATTATAAGCAAGTACAGGCATATTACATTGGTGAAACAACTATGACGTTACGTTTATTCATCCGGCAAAAAAGTTTTCGATTGTGGACTGTTTAGTCAGCACATGAGATCTCAAAACAAAATTTTTAATACCAGCCAACGCTAGCAGCTCTTTACGGGACTCTTCCTTTGCAGACAGAAACGTTCGGAGTTGAGTGATGTGCTCAAAGGCCTCTACAGCTGTGACAGTTGGTAGTGGGTTATCTTTTTTTTCATCGTCAGCTTCACTCTCACTGCTGCACTGTGCTGGCATTACTTCCTGTACTATGTCCTCTAATGAGTCATCACGAGAAACACACACATCGTCGTCAAGACTAGCATATTTCGCCAGCTCGGCGTTCACATTATGTGCTTCAAGGCCAGAAAGCATGATGCCAGTGAGCTGTTCCTCATCCTCAATGTCGTCTTGGTCATCATTGCTAGTTTTGAAGCACATAATGTGAATGCCGTTTTCCGCTAATGTGTGCCCGCTTGAGCCCCGTTGAGTGCGCTTCTTTCTGAGCACCGGTGCACCGCAGAAAAGCATCACTCGCGAAAGCAAGCTCCCCGGGTATTGCTTCTCTGCGGTGCACCGGTGCTCGGAAAGAAGCGCACTCAACGGGCCGAGAGAACAAAAAAGTATGAATTAAGCGAAAACGCCGTTCGAATTAAGCGGCTAATAAATACATAAAAAACATGGCGGGACAACCAAAATTTTCAGATCTGTTTGAATTAACCGGAAGTACGAAATATATCGATTTTCAATTATCTCGAGCCCACTGTATTGCATATTTTTCTGCCCCCAAGTCCTCAAGTCTTTGCTCGGGGCACTCGATGGCGTTTCCGGCTCATTTTCCCTGACTGGGCTCGCTTTTTGACAATTTCCCTGACAATTCCCTCATTTTTCCAGGTAATTAAAATTTCCCTGACAATTCCCGGTTTTCCCGGTCGCTAGACACCCTGCTATATATTGCAGTATAATCACGTAAGTTATGCGTCCAGGGGGACACCAAATAGGAGGCTAATCGTTACAAACTAAAATATTTCAGAATAATTTTAATTAATAAAAATACTCATTGTTCAAATTCACGCCAACGAAAACCATTCATTTTTTACGCAGCAGATGGGAAACGCGGTGGTGCGCTAAAGTTACAACTCCTGCAAAAGGCGCAAGGCTGGCGATGCGAAAAAGCGGATGTTAATTTCATCATCCGCATCCATCATGCCAAATCATCGAAACTCAACGCATACCCAGTAGCATCGTCTCAAAGAGGGGATGTGTAGGCCGTTTTTACGGATCACCCGAGGAGCCCCGAGCTCGCTTGTGCCACATCCACGCAACTTTGCACATGCAAAAAAATCTATCAAACTTACGTTTTCCGTATTGAAATGAATACGGAAAATGGTACATTAATGTGGAGTGCCAACCGCTTATTTTGCTTGTGACGAAGATATTACATATTTTGTCCTACCTTAGCTTTGACATTGTCTGGTTTTGGTTAACTTGGTGGCATCAGAGTGTGAGGGGCTTTGAGGAGAATTAGGATTTTTTAAAAGGAAAAGGGAGGACTGTTCGGGCAGTTAATAAGACGCATATGCTACAAAAGCACCAAAGTGCTTTCGTAGCGTACTTAGACTTCACGGACCCGACTCTGAACCGAACAAACCGCTGCATAAACTATCAGTACAAAAATGGCTCACCTTCTTTCGTACATCTCATTAACTATAGTTGAATTCTTTGTTAATTTCTAGATTTAAAATTTAATAAGTTCAACGTATTGCAGAATTTTAGCTCGAACTGTGGTGACTAAGAAATAAAATTGACAGCAAGAACGCAATATCGCATTTCTTGATGACAAGTGTTTTTTTTTTTTTTCTTCGCCTAAATAAATGCTGCAGGTGCCCAAAGTATCATTTCTTGGTTTAGAAAATATTAGACTTAAGCGAACGTTGGATCGTAGCAGAATTCCTTCTTTCTCTTGGATCTTTTGATAGAGGTAACGTCATGATCTGAAAACTTTAGCGATCTATCATCACCGCTGACGTCATATTCCCACGGAGTTTCAGCTCCCTTATTCGAACGGAAAGAATGTGTAGCCCTGGAGATCTATGATTTTGCTTTACGGCACTGATTTAAATTAGGGGTAGCTCGATAACATTGAGCAAACTTCCCGGCCCCATCGACCAGAAAGTGATGGCGCACCGCGTCAGCCACTTCTCCTAGAACACCGATGCGAGACGGTGAAGCTTGACGTGCTACCGCCCCTGCAGAGCTTCGCGCCCGTGGAAAGCGGTAAGCTTCACGTGAGAGCACTGGTGCACAGCGGTGAAGCTTGACACGAGCGAGCGGTGCTTAGCAAGTATTACTGCTTGGAGAGCGCGGAGTTGGCCGTTCTAGAAATTCAAACGATGCCGTAACCACCCCGATCGACGAGCGGTGTTAGCTACGGTGACTACCCACTATGGGAAATAAATGTGTGTAAGATTTTCCATTCGCAACTTTCAGCAATGGAGGTACCACGGTGCGAAAATCGCGCTCCCTAGCTCCAGGATCAGAGGTGTCCCAACCCCGGCCCGCGGGGACGATCCGGCCGGCTTGCGGTCTTTCTGTGGCGCATGGCCACAAAAAAAAAAAAAAACTACTCAAAAAACGCGGTTTATTTTGCCATGTCAGTTATTATACAGTACATTGCCATCACCAGCATTACTGTCTCATGTGTGTGTCATTACGTCAAAATTCCTTCGCATTCTCATGTATATCAAGCTTAGTGTCCGGTGTCCTAGCTATTGCATACTGTCATCATCAGATCGACCCTTCTTATTAGTTTTCTCCACCGTGTGAATACGGCAAAAATCCTATACGCTCTGATTTCTGCCAATAATTTTGAAATGTTTTCATTTCCAACATATTGCATTAAAAATGATGTATATATACAGGGTGTCACAAAAGAAAATTTACACGGTCTTTTTTTGCCGCAAAAATAAACTAGGCATCGCCGAACGCTCATTTTCCGCCCAAAGGCAGAGATAGAGGTCACAACCAGATGCCAAAGTTTCAGCCCGATCCGATAACTTAATTCAAAAGTTATTAGGGATTTTCAGAAAATTTCAATGAGAAAATGGAGCACATTTTTGCCCGTTTTCGGTTTCTGGTGCCATAGAGCCCCATGTGATCGAAAACTCCGTCGGCCTCCATTTTCCCATTAAAATCTTCAGAAAATCATTTATAGTTATAACTTTTGATTAAGTTATCGGATCGGGCTGAAACTTTGGCATCTGGTTGTGACCTCTAGCGCTACCTTTGGGCGGAGAATGAGCGTTCGGCGATGCCAAGTTTATTTTTGCGGTAAAAAAGACCGTGTAAATTTTCTTTTGTTACACCCTGAATATACGTATATGTATTCAGCCACCTCATTATTTCTTTATAAATTTGTGCTCACGTTTCCAATTTTGTATTTGAGCGGTTATTTAAGCTTTATTTATTTAGTATTTCCTGGCTTATATTGTCTGATCTATTTTCCGGACTCGAGACTGTGGTAGGTCCCCAAATCCGGCCCTTAACCTAAACGTTTGGAGACACCCTGTCTCGTACGATTGGCTCCAGAACGAAGTTACTCAGGTACACCTTACTGACGTGAAAGTATATCACTCGAAGTTCACGAAAAAAAATTTTTTTTTCCCGTCGCAGAATTAACTTTGTACTGCGCTAGCTGTTCTATGACGGTCGTTCAGATAACAGCGCATTCCGACAGCGAATTCATTTCACTCTCGTTCAAAGAATACATTCGAACATCAAACGGGTGGCAAACTGGTCGACTCGTTTGAATCAAACGGGTGGCAAACTTGTCGATTCGTTTAAATGAAACGTGATTATGGGATACGGGTACCCGTTTGAAACAATACCCGGGTGCCCATTCGACCAGGCACGTGACCAGAACACTTGAACGCGCCATTCGGATAGGCAAAATATTCGCTAGCCCTAAATGGGTATCGTCTGGAAGGTTGGTTATCTTAAACCTATTTAAGACGTCCCGAAACATCAAAGATATTTATAACATGAAGGAAACACGTAGAAAAAATGTGCTCGCGCAGGTGCTTGCAAATGGGCAGGAAAACAGACACAAAAGATTGTTTTCAATTCTCCTAGAAGTTTATTACAACTTATTCCGTAGACAAGTACAAACGTGCAAGCGATCTGTCAAATGTGAAGAGGCACTATAAGCTTTTATACAACTGAGAAGATTGCAAAGTAAACAAGGACCGAGGTGATTTCAGACTATAACGACAGACTTTGGGGGAAATTATTCTCCCGGCTGCCGCGATAATAGACGCTGCATAATTCTATAGATAATCTGGAAGAGTGCGCGTAGAAGAACGGTCAGTCGTTGCCAACAAGTAGGTTGCAGTGCACTTGCCATAATAATAGCGAACTTGAAAGATGTAATCCAAGATATATGTCGACATGGTCAAAGCAAGAAAACCACACAACACAAAGACAAGAAGGAAGGCTCCTTGAAGTTTCAACACGATGCGGAGCACAAGCTGTCATTTGCCGAACCCAAGCAAACCGCAAGATTTCCTGACTTGTTTGAAGAATCCCTTGTTGCCGATATACGCGTAGGACTTTTCGAACATTGCTAGCTTTGGTGCACATCCAATACGTTGTCGAGAGACATCCTAATACCCTCCGGGCAGTCAAGTTTGGTGTGAACCGTTGCGCCATCTAGCTCAAATATTTGCAACACTGAGAAGGCCCTTTCGCCAGCCTGCTTGCTCGTGGGGCTGTTCACGCATAAATTTGAAGGTGTTGATTCATGCGTTTTTTGTTTATTATTCGCTATCGGATGTCGCAGAAGAGCAAACGCCGAAGCTGTAGGCACTGTTGTGTACCGGACTGTCGCAACCCTGAAAGCTTAGCAGACGTGAAGCTCCGCAGGTTTCCGTCGAAGCTGTGGAAAATGCAACGCCATTGGAGATGAATAAATGCCATAAAGCGTGTAAAATAAGCATTCCGTTCACATTGCCTGACTTTAGAAGCATTTCTAGATGCGCTATTTCACTCGATATTTGGAATTAATGCGCTCGAAGACCGGTGTTGTCTTTGAATTCGATGCGACGACTCTAGAATCAGATCAGTCCTTTGACACTTTCATTGCTCTCAGCTCCAGGGACACATCTTGATTGAACGATGTTTCGTGGACGTTTGATCGTAGTTACCGAAAACGAAAGTGAGCGTTTTCTCCACTTCGCCGATTGCAGAACGAACTGTCGTTGCGCCTTTAGCATGATCGCGTAGCTGCCCAAGATGGTTGCTTTATTTCGACCGGTATCTATGCGGTCCTAACTTCATCCCTGCTGCGAGAAGTCTACCCAAGATATATTTTAAAACACTTACCCAACGAGAAAAAGTTATCCATGCGGCGTTTATTTCAGTACTATTTAAAACGTGAACGCAGATATTCAATCGACGAAGAACGAGCATCAGCTTGCGCCGAGCAACGCGTACGACACCGTCCAAACTACAGCTACAGCCAGCTTGTACGAAAAACACATTCCTCTACACTACAATCGTCTTCAACAACGGCGACGAGGAACTGGAAACAACAGATCACCAAATAAGGTCAGCTATCATGCGAAAAGAGTTCACATGAAAAAAAGGGTGGAAGGAGAAGGAGTGGAGGGAGTGTGTGTGTGTGTTTGTGTGGGGGGTTGGGGGGGGGGGGGTGGGGGCTTTTAGTTCCGCTTTTGCAGTGCACTTTTCTAGAGGAGGGAAGCTCGACGAAGTTTTCGCTTTTGTTATCTTAAAGCGGCCGCAAACACCGTGAAAAAAAACTTCCTTGTTACTTGTTTTTTACTTATATTTGGCCGTAATATTGACCTTCAATTTTGTGTCTGCTACTGAGCTCCCGTTTTGGGTTGTCTATACCTATCGAGGAGGCATTTACTAAAACTACTCTATGCAGAACGAACCCCACACACGGATGGCACATTTTGTTTTAACGTTTGATATATGTAAAACAGTGTCCGGTATTGAAACTCGCGACAACACACGCTTGGAGTGTGTAATAACGTATCTCAA
>JABSTQ010007727.1:0-23601 GCA_013358835.2 Ixodes persulcatus
AGGCCATCATTAAAAAAAGAGCAGGGATTCCTCATATATATCACTTGAAATAAAACAACTTTTTCAAAAGCAGCCTTCATTTTTGTTTCAAACAAAACGTGAAAGCACCGCATAACGCAATTTAGAAGTGCAACACTTACCGTCAAAAAGGTAGCAAACAAAAGATCACGCACTTTGTGGTGTTCTACTAGGCTGGCGTTACTGATCCATTCCAGATTAACACCAATCGAGACCGCAGAATAAAAGCTTCTACCATCGGGCGACTGTTTACGTTCAAAACTTGCGCCAGAAAAAAAAATGCCAATAAAAACTGTACACGAAAACTAGATCCCCACAAAGTTTTCAGCTATCTGGTATTTTTTTTTTTTCTTTTATTTTTTGACAGATGTGAGTTGTTACAGCGCGCCAGGCGGGGTCTTTCTGTAGATCGTTTCTTCTTTGTGTGCAGGCTTCTCCCTGCAGTTCATCTGTATTCTGTTGCACAGGCTGTCAACCTGAAACGACGTTTAGAGAGCTATCGCTCCCCGAATAAATCTATTTAGCTCTTCTTACTTTATTATTAATGAGAAAGCATTAACTCTCTCATGGAGCGAGCCGACGTCATCAGCTTTGAAACCATGCAAAGCGGCACCTGCACCTTAACGAAACCACGCGCAGAGCTAGCCAACGGCACCTTTTACACTTCGGTCCCATTGGCTGGCGCGAGTCGACGAGGCTCCCATTGGCCGCTGCGCGTCAGTTTGTGTGGTGTCATTCTGGCTGTGTTATCACACTGTTGTGTTATGACTGAACGCCGCGTTCGTTCGCCTCTGATCGGCTGTACGGCGCGTGGTCGTCGTACAGCCGATCGTACAGCCGAATAAACCAAGGGGTTCGTTCTGCTGGAAACTACGTTGCTGTCTGTTCCTTCCACGCTCAGCAAGGCACACGACAGTTTGAACGATCGCTCACCCAATGGCGCTGTGTGTCCGCAAGAAGAAGTGCTTAGGTGTACCTCGAGCCTTTTGATTAGACGTTATGCACAAGCCTGAGCACTACGAAGTTCAGTTTTGCACCGACACATTCAATGATGTTCTTCGGTGCCACACCAAGCCGGCAGTCCCTCGAATTTTCTTTTTATTAGCCATTGAACTATATGTTTCCTTGTTTTCAAGTTCATTGAGTCGTCCAAGCAGCTAGAGTGTTCGAGTAGGGGCGTCGTTGTTTTTCCCGCAGCCGCAGGTGGACCATAGCGTGGACGCAGAGAGTTCACGCGTTCACGAAGACGAAAGCAGGCGACGACGAAGCAGACGACAAAGCGATTCTAAAGCGATATGACGACTGGAACTGCTTTTCTTGGCATGCTGACAAACTAAGGCGTCACAAACAACCCAATCTCACGAAGTGCGTATACATGCAGGAGCATCCAAGCGGATACCGGGGCGTTCCAAACGATGACCTAGGATGATGTACGCGCACCACAGCCCTATGCTGAGCGCTAGTTTGTCTGCTTCTTGCTCAGGGAAGCCGCCTCGGTGGCTCCGAGGCGAGAGAGCTGGCCTACGGATCCCCATGTGGCGGGTTCGAATCCCGGCCGAGGTGCCCGCAATCTGGCGGAGGCTTATTGCGGAGGAGGCGCCGTGTAACCGAGCTTTCGGTTGCACGTCAAAAGATCCCCAGGTGGTCCAAATTAATCCTCAGTCCCCCGCTGGGGCGTGCCAGATGCCCGTCATTGGTTTTGCACCTAAAATCCCCAAATTTGACTTTTTTCTTGCTCAGGGGTTGCGACGATGTCAAAACGCCGAGCTCTTAGTGGCTGATTAAAAAAAACATAGTGGGTAGTACTTGAGGGATCTCGCATTGAGGTCTACCCACTGTCCTTCCAATCAAAGTCATTCAGAACTCGGCGTCGTTTTGACGTCACCGCAACCCCTAAACAAGAAGCAGACGACTTGCTCTCCGTATAGGCTCTGTTGTACTCCGACGTTGAGCGTAACAAACGCGGCATAGCGCACAGTACACTAATACTGATTGGTCGCAGATATCGAATGCCCGATCTCCGGTCAATGAAAGGCGCACGTTTTCCGCTGGCAATGGCACCACATCTGGAATGCGCGTGCCTGTGCAGTTCGCTTGGTGACTTTGGAAGTTCGGTCTATTCGCGCTTCCGCCCGTATTTTGTTTCAACGTAACTTGGCAAAGAGCGAATGCTACGGCCCGTTGAAGTCAATCAGAACGATGGAGGGAAGGAGGATCTCCTCTTTTACTAAGGCCGCCTCTTGCCTGTCCCAGACCTCGCTTTTGTCCCCCTCAGAGGTTAGCCTGTCAGTCGAAATTAGTACATAAGAGGCTTTCCTCTTTCCCCCTTTTCACTAACACAGAAATGGCGAGAAAGGTCACCGGCGTTTTCTCCGCTTTCAACGCTATTTCTCTCTCTCTCTCTCTCTCTCTCGTGCCCTCTGATATGCATGTTCTTAGTATTTCTTCGTTCTCCAGTAGATGTCAGCTTCTGTACTGCAGCGTAACAACTTGATATTTGCAAAAGCGAGCGCGGTTTGTCAACGGCTTGCAACGTGGAACTTTGGAAGCCGGGGGAATCGGTGGCCGAGTGTGCTAACGCGTCTCAGCTCGGAGCGTGGAGCGAAAGCTTGCGCTGGGAACCTCCTGGGTTCGATCCCGACATCCCCGCACGTTTCAATCTGGATGAGTTTCGTACCGGCACGCGTTCGTGTAATCACTACATGCGCAGACTTGTACACATTACTGAAAAAGTAGCCGATTACAATTACAATTACTTCACTGTAAAAGTAACCGATTACAATTACAATTACAGCCAAAGAAGAGTAATCAAAAAATTACTCTAAAGTAATCGATTACTCCCCACGTTACTTTTCATTAAACTTTTTTTATTACGGTAGTATAATCCTTGGGGTCTCGCACTCAGTTTTACCGAGAAAAAAAAAGAAAAAAAGAAATCCTTGACCGTTTTTGCTAAGAGCTGAGTGAGTGATGCCAACACAGGCAATTCCTCTCGTGGAAAAAAATAAAATAAAAAGAGCGTTGTATAAATGCATTACTCACAAGAGGCTGGATAAGACGCCGTTTTTCATACCCGGACGTAGTTTCCGGTGTACCAAAAAAAAAAAAAAAATGTTCCCAGGAAACGAAGCGTAGTGAAGTGGCCTACTCATTTTCAAGATCCCGTGCTTAGTAATCTCGAAAAAAAAAAACGTAAAACATTCACCGTTGCCCAGAGCTGAGTAACTCTAGCACATCTAACCCCTCCCCCCGCCCCCCCCCCCTTGTTTAAAAGAAAAAAAAAATTAAAGAAAAATTGTAATAAATAATTTTGCAATCGATTACAGCAAAAAAAGTAATTCAATTACAAGGATCGTTACCCCTTAAAGGGAGTAATTGACGCGTTACAAAATTACAATAAAATGCAATAGATTACAAGTAATCCATTACTTTTAACGCGTTACGTACAAGCCTGCTACTGCTTGATGCACGTTAAAAAAATCAGGTTAGCGGTTGTACTGCACTGGCTAGATTTCTCATCTGTAGTTAAGCGACCGGGTACCGGTTGAGGCGTACCAACATCATGGCTGTATAAACGTACAAAGCAAGACAATTTTTGTTTTGGAAGCCATTGACTTTTTTATTTTTATTTGTTTTGGCAGACAATGTAAGGTGAGTTTTTGTTTAATTTCTGTTTGCCAATGAAGCCTAGTAGCAGACAAACCGCGTTTTTCGCCCGTGTTAGCAGACGAGCCGTCTGCGCACACTATTTAAGCTCGCACCGAGAGACAAATTAGATGTCGCTCTCGCACCCAGGGTGAACAAACTTGGACGGCCTTACCTTGCTTCGCACTTTCGCCATTGTCGGAGGCTGGCTGGGTCCGGACATTTCATCGAACGCCGTTTCATCGAACATCATTTCATCGAAGCCGTTTCATTGAACGCCGTTTAATCGAATGCCGTTTCATCGAACGCCTTTTCATCGAAGTCTTTTTATCGAAAACCGCCTAATTAAGCAATAGAAAGTTTTGATCCAGAAAAAAAAAAAAAGCGCGTTGTTTTCCACCGGAAGAAGAGCAGGGTTATAATAATCATAGTTTATCAACTTTCTTCTCCTATGGAGTGAAATACTGATAATAAGACACGTTATTAATTCCGTTTCTTCTATTTCTATTTTCCTTCATAGTAACTGATGACCTCTGGTGATAATGTGGAAAAAAAAAAACGGAAGCACTGATTTGACATTTTATTCAACCTGTGATCATGAAGTGCATCGACAAATTCCGGACAGAAGCTCATCGGATTTGGTGAGGCTCGTCAAGCAGTATAAACCAATTTTTTCTCGCTATCATAATTTGTCATTTTAAACTAAATAAAGGTTGATTGATTGACTGATTGGATTTTTCATAGACCTGGACAGAAGTTCGCCGCTCTTACTCGTGATTCGTGAACCAGGACGGAAGCTCACCCGATAAAATTGTTTGCTTTTCTACGTGGCAGAAATAACACGACACATTTCGCAGCGCATACTAAAATACGTACGTACGATTCGCGTAAAGTATGTCTCTCGTTTAAGAAAATCATGTTTATGGCTAAACTTTTTGAAGGTAAATAGAGCCTCCCGCTGCCTCCAGCAGTTTTGGCATGTCTATCTGAGGCTGATAGTTCACACACAGCCTCTTCAGGCGGTTCTATAGACACTTCGTTGGCTTGCGAACCCTCTCCAACGGGGGTTCATCTTGCCGTACTTGCAGCAAAGCTGTTGTGACCAACTCTTAATCCTATTGAAGACATTCGATGAGCCTCCAGTCACATTGAGTTGTCCTGTCCCACCAGCTTGTGAAACCCGTTATTCTACCCTTCACACTAAATATTGCTCCTGTCCACGTCCCTTGGCGAAGCCTCGTGCACCTTCCACATATCCGAAGGAAATTCCGGTCGTCGTCGTAGCACGGTCATCCTGCGTGGTCCACTCATAGGAAAAATGGCATCTAAACGTCTCAAAGTTTGACCTTGGTTTTTAGTTAACCATTTTCAAAGAATATACTTTTCAGAGGGCTGTTGACATGACCCCATGCAGCACGCATTTTAGCCCAGCCTATTTTAAACCTAGTAAACTTCGTCCGGCTTATAAAAAAAAAGTGAGCTTCTGTCCAGTTCCGCCAAAGATAAGTGAGCTTTCGTCCGGGTCCGCAAAAAAATAGGTGAGCTTTGTCCGGTAACAGGGTGGCCAGTTCCGCTTATTATAAGCGGATTTGGGCTTCTTTTTTCACCCGAGTCGCTGGTAGATTTTTCCAGCCGCTTGTCGCGTTTTTTGGGCTTATTCGCGTTTTTCCTGCAAATATTATTTTATTGCTCGTAGTGATCACTGACAGCGCGATTGTCGAGATGGCTGCGTCCAAGCTGAACGCCGAGCAAAACGAGATGTAAAACCGAGATGCCGGGACTTCATTTTTGAGGCTGCAAAGCAAGTACAGCTTAGGCTTCCACCCAACATTCAGCTTTGGAACTCTATGAAATCATTCTCGCCGGAGAGCGTACTGAGCCAGGTAAAAGCGCTTCTTCAGGACGTGCCCCTCCTCAAATTGTTCAAGGGCGATGTAGGTCCCCTGGACACTCAGAATCGCTGTGCCTTCTTCCCTGGAAAAAATGCAAACAACAAAGACGGCGTTTTATTCTGGGTAGAAGTATTAGATTTCACGGATGCAAGCGGTGAAAGCTGTTTCAAAGAAATAGCAGAGTTCGCTCTGTCATTGTTGGCCATGCCCCTCAGCAATGCCGACGTCGAGCTCGTGTTCTCACACAAGAACGTTATGAAGTCGCGCTACTGTAACAAAATGAAGAATCCCATGTTGAGCGGCATCCTGCACGCATTTTAGGGCCTCAAGTTTCGAGGCGTCTGCTGCCGGGACTTTCAACTGACCGCAAAGATGCTGCAGCTTTTCAACTCGAAAAACATGTATGGTTCAGCAGAAGTCGAGGGTGAGGATTTTCCAGATGAGTCGGACACGTGCGACGATGACTGTGTGTAGTTGAGTCGTTGATCATGCACTGGCATGATTAACATAATTAGTTGTTTTAGAGCGCAGCTCTTAGGCGCCCGTTTCCGGCTTGAGCGGCGTCGGCGTAACCGCAAGGTCACGTGAGCCCCAGGCCACGTGACCCCCCCCCCCCCGATGTCACGTGACCCCCCGGCCACGTGACCCCCGAGGTCCGGTGACCCCCCAGGTCACGTGACCGCCCCGAGGTCACGTGACCCCCCCCCCCCCCCCCCGAGATCACGTCACCCTCCCCCCCCCCCCCCCCGCGCCTTCCCCCCTCCTCAAGAGCTGCGCTCTGATTCGGCGTTACAGGGAGTTGTAAACGGCTTTCATTTTTTTTACTTCACCTTCGTATTTGAGCGAGTTCTCTTTCTCATTTTATAATTAATAAACTATTTTCAAGAATCTGTACATTTATTGAACTTCCGCTTGTCTTGGGCTTGTTCACGAAGGTCACACCGCTTTTTTGGGGCTTGGTTGGGGACGACTATTTGCTTGTTCGCTCGGCCGCATCTGGCCACCTTGTCCGGTGGGCTTCTTTCCGGTTACTGCATTTGCGAAGGTAGGCCCCTTCAGGGATGCACCCTCGTCTTTGGAGAGATGCGTTTTGCTTCAACCACGAAGTTGTCCTTGAAGCAACGACATGTTAGATACGTTCCTCCCGCCGGGTGCTTCGATCACAGATGGCCTGATGGTAGCTTTTGACTCTTTCCGCCAGCGACATGAAGAAGTGTTGTTTAATTCGTTGGTTTAATCAGAAGCCCCAAGTATCACGGGTACAACCAAAGATGAGTCCGGCTCCCAAGTCCGTCTCTCCATCTCTCCCATTTTTTTTTTTCTGTCGGTTAAAAAAAACCTTGGGAATCTTCGCTGCCCACCTTTCCCTCCGTGCTGCCCCCTCATTCGTCTGTCACGCTGCAGGTCCGTCCCACCACACTCTTTCCTGGTATTAAAGTTCGCAGTTGCACGTTGCACATGTTACGGAGAGCCCAAGCACGCAGCCCAAGGCGCCACAGCATCCCCAAGCGTCCCGGTGCCGTTGAGGTCGCCTTCCTCGTCTAAGTACGCTCGACGAGTCGGAGTGACACACGCACACAACACAAACCCACGTCGGCAAAAGTCAGGTTTGAGCTTCGGCGCGGTTGTTGAGTGCTTCCGGTTTCGGGTGTCCGAAGAGCCGTCGGTTCTGACTCGCCGCCGCATCAGCATGGCCGCCGCGAAGTCGTTGGCTGAGCTAGTCGGCCGTGTCTGTTGCCTTTGCCGATGGCGGGCGCAGCACTCGACGCAGCAACAAATCACTCTTCGCCGGGTCCTCCCTGACATAGTGTTTGGGGGTACTCCAGCTCACGGCGGCGTCGTGAGACGGTCTGCATGAACTCGCACACCATTGGTGTTCAAGAACGCCTGACACTGTCTTCATTTCGTATGAAACCTAAAAAAAGAAGAAAAAAAAAACGACGTGGCTTCCCTCTTTTTTAATTTTTCGTAATCATGACAACCGTGGACAGGCCGGATTTCTTACTTTTGTTTTCAGAAATGAAGCTATTTTCAAAGGATAAAGTGAAAACGAGAGTAAACTGATAAATAAAAATAAAAAAAAGTCGCAGCGGAGAATATTTATATCTCCGTTCAGGAAGTGCGTTTCATGCACGAATAAATAGGGGGATGGAGAGGGAACGAAGTGCGTGGAGGAGAACCATTTCTTACTTTACCTCAGTGATGTGATTGCTGCGCCAATTGCACCAAACTGCGCCAAGGGGCTAACCTTGCTACATCCTGCTACAGTTTGCCAAAATATGGGTAATCTGCGCAAAGCCTGCGCCAAAGGACCAGTTTTGGTCGCCTTTCAAAACCGAAACTAAACTGAGCACCGTAATTGAACACGCGTGAGCTAGGTGGCGCAAGCGGCCACCTAACACAAAGTACCCTGCATCAATCGTGACATTGTAACCCTGGAGCCGGGGAAAAGAAGGGACGTAGGACAGGCACAAAACTCCAATGTCAGTATTGAACCAGCTCCCCTGCACCCTTGCTTTAGTCACATCAATCGTCCATCCGGTCTCGCATGGTCTTTCCCGCCGTCTCTTCTTTCGCGCTCTCGTCGTCTCGTGAATCTCGTCTCGCTTTTCTTTTTTTTTTTTTTTTCAACGATAGATGCGGGCGTGTGCGGACGCTCCGACGCTAACGTGCTGGGTACCAGCCATGCCGTGACACTGTGAAACGAAATCACGTTTTTGCGCGGCGGGAGTTACTTTTTGAGCTGAAGCACTCGCATCTGAAAGCAACGGCCGTGGGAAAACTATATTTGGTCCCTGCCTGCCAGTCCGCACGTCGCTACAGATATGGAGCTTCCTAAAATGAAACATAAGGACCGCCGCATGTTCATCAACATTCCAGTTCTTGTTTAAAACGTACGCTACTACAAAAATTCCTTTTTACCTCAAAGGCTGCTGTGAGGAAGTATTGATTACCTAGGTTTCTCTTGGTTGGCTTTCTTTCGAGAGGGACCCCGGTACATAAAAAATCTGTCGCGCAAGAAAGTTGGTGAAGAGAAGTGAGCTAAAGCAAAGAAGGCAATGTCTCCACGCTGAACCCGCACAGCGCGCTTGTTTGTCTCGAGTTCAGTCGTTGCAGAAAGCGCTCCAAGAACGTTTTGACCCTGACTCGCAATGTCCTGCATCGATGCGCTCAGGTTCTTTTTTTCAGTATGTTTAGCTTGCACCTCACCTGCTGGCCTTGCAAGCACGCGCCGCTGGACTGTTTTTTGTCACATGCTGGGCAGTTACATTTTACATACATTTTTGGAAACCAGTTGGCGACGGAGCGGAGCGGCATGGTTTCGGTTTCGATCGAACAGCCGTCTCCGCTCGCGCGACGAAGCACGTGCAAGCCTGCCGAAGTGGCCCTGACGTGCATGGGAACATGATTGCACGACAGAGGCACCAGCCGGTGCGCTTGCAATCCACTGTTTTACGTTTACTTTTGACGAAAATCTGGCACGTCGGGAATCAGTCAAACGTTGGCAAGCGGTTTTTTAGAATTGCTCGGCAACGACTACAGCACTGTACACTTGTGGGATGTCTCAATGTCTCTTTGGAGACATTGAAAGTGGACATTTATTACTAGCCTAAGCCAAAGCGAACCTTGCAGCAGCTTTGCAGAAAGTTTTGAAAAGCAAAAAGTACCCACTAGTTGTTATGCACCTTTTTCTTTTGTGCAATTTCGCATTGCACTGCAGTATTTATGTGTTTCATCAGTCGGGGACTGCTTCCATTTATTATATTATATCGCTAGTCAACCTAATACTGTGGTATTTACTACTAAGCTGGTAATTTTCAAAAAAAAGTTTAATATGTGAAGTTTGGGTTTCAAATAAATTTGAATATGTGAAGTTAGGTTCTTATCTATCTATAGTGGGTACATATTTAGGTATCATTTAACTGAAGCATTGGAAAATGTGTCATGTCATTGACATTTCACTACATCTTGAAAGACTCCTAGGTTGTCGAACTTGACCATAATTCGTTTATTTCGGCGAGCAAAGTGCCCTTCGTTTGTCCAGCACCTAAAACGAATATTTTTCGTTTTCTAAGAATATCTGCTCAGAAAGCTTTTTTTCGTGCTCCTAAACACTATTTTGACTGCTCCAAAAGCCACTTTTGCTGCTCCAAAACACTGTTCAGGCTGCTCCGAAAGGTGTTCCAAAACGGCTTAGGCCAATCACATCGCTGTTACCTGAAAGCGGTCAGTCGTGTACCTGAAAAGGTTATGTTTAGCGCTCCGTGTTTTCGGATAAATCCGAAAAACTCCGAAAAACACCCGCCGGTAAAATTGTAATCAATTCGGATTTATCCGATAAACTCCGAATTTTGATGTGCCAATGCCCCCCCCCCCCCCCCCCCTTTCTAATAAACTAAATGAAGACGGCATTTTATAATTAAGTTTGATCAGCGCAAAGGGTCAATGGTCCCGGGAAAATGCCACCACAGTTATCTTTCAAATCTCGGTTCATTGACAAAAAGGGGTCTTACCGATCATTTCGTCAAGGTTCAGAACGACATGTCATTGTGCATTCGGGTCACGACAAAAGCCCTGTATTGGTTTCCAGTTTGGCCCATACTATTTGTGTTTTAAGAGGAAGAGAGGTTGTGTTTTTGTAACAGCTAAAGCTATATATGAATCCTAGAGATTGCATAAAATTGGGAAGAGGGGCAGTTGAAACTTCCCTATTACGATCCTTTACCACTCCACCTCACGCGGCCGCGGAGTAGCATAGAATAGGATGGGATGAATATGTGCTTCAAAGCGACTACCTCCACGAGTTTATTTTTAAGGTGTCGGCGTTTATCCAAGCCACAGATGTGTGCAACATTTGCCGTGGGACAAATTAGTATTGCCAATGGCAATGGCACCAACACCAAACCCAGCTGAAGAAATATTATTTGATATAAGCGCGTTTTATTTTTCCTTATCTAGCATACGTATATACACCCGGATATTATTTTTTTTTTTGTTTTGCATAAGAAACACTGCGAAATTAAGCTCCGATTTTCAAAGATTTTGGAATCAAACAAAAATAAACTCCTTTAAACTCCGAATTTTCAGAAAAAAATAAACTCCGAAAAACACCCTCCGAATTTGACGAAAAATAAACTCCGAAAACACGGAATCCTAGATATTCTACGATTCAGTAACTAAGTTGTTGGTGAAAATTTATCTGGGTTGTAATTGCATTGCTGGTGATTCGGCAGAAATGTGAAAACACAGAAGCGACAGTTACACATCGAAAAATCACTGTAATGCTCTGAAATTAGGGGAAGCGAATTTCGATGAGACGGCGTCATGCCATTCGATGAGACGGCGTTCGACCAATCGGCGTTCGATGAAATGTTCACTTATTCGATGAAACGGTGTTTGACGAAATGGCGTTTGATCAAATGGTGTTCCATGAAATGTACCGGAAACAGAGGTGGACAGTGTTGGTTGTGCGGGACGAAGGACCAACATTGTCAGCGTCCGTATTCGCGAGCTTTCCTATTTTTTCACAATAATGTTTTGTGCATTGGTAGTACCCGGCATAAAAAGGGTAAAGGACAATTAATCGAATGCCGTTTCATCGAATAAGTGGACATTTCACCGAACGCCGATTCGTCTAGCGCCATTTCATCGAATTTCGCTTTACCTATGTTTGGAGCATTACAATATATTTAACATGTTTCTTCTACTCTCCTTCTGAAGGGCGATTCACACACTTGCGTCGAGTTCGACCGAGTGTGACTGACGGCTCGGGACGTAGGGGTTGCTATGGTAACAGTTGCGTTGGCTCCAACGAAACCGGTTTTTACCCTGTTTTGTCGGAGCCGTCGCAGCTGTTTCCATAGCAACCCCTACGTCGCGAGCCGTTGCAGTCACACTCGGTCGAACTCGACGCAAGTGTGTGAACCAACCCTGAGTTGTTTTCCCGCTACTGTCGAATCACCAGTAATAAAAGTACTAGCCTGGTCACTTCTTCACCAAACACTTGCTTACTGAATTATACGACATAGAACTTGGGTGTGTATATGACTTACTGCTTTCAGGTAAGATAAGCTGCTCATCACGCACTTTGTTCTTTGTAGAGCGCAGCTCTTAGGCGCCTGTTTCCGGCTTATGCGTCGTTACCGTCGGCGTAACCGCGGCGACGTTTCGGCATGGTGACGTTTAGGCACCGTGCCGAAACGTCCGCGCGGGGTCACGTGACGTGACGGCGGTCACGTGACCCCGGCGACGCCACGTGACCCCCGTGAGGTCACGTGACCCGGTGAGGTTGCGGGGGTCAGGAAAGACGTTCGTCAATGTAAATCAACAAACTAATCTTTATAACCACAAAAAAAAAAAAAAAAAAAAAAAAACTGAAGAGAACACAAAAAGGGGGCTCCGCTGAGACCGCCCTGCTGCACCGTCGAACGCTGCCAGTGTCGTGCTGTTCTGTTCGAGCCCGGAGCTCGGTCCCGTCGGTGCTGCTCGTGCCGCGCGCTTAAAGCGTCATTAGGGAGTTTTAGTAGACCGCGTTTCCCCCTCCGCTAAGCCCTCCGCAACGAAGAAGTTGCTACTGCAACTAAGAAGTTGCCTTCCTCAACGCCTTCCGCAACCCGATAGCGGGTTGCGGAAGGCGTTGCGGGACGGCGAAAACGATCTACGAAAACTCCCTATTAGCTCCTGACGTTGCGTGAGCCACCGCTCTAAGTCTCGCGCTTTGGCGTTACAAGGTCACGTGAGCCCCGTGAGATCACGTGACCCCCGTGAGGTCACGGAGCCCCTGTGAGGTTACGAGGGTCGCGCGACGTCACGAGGGTCACGTGACCTCATGGTTACGCCGACGCCGCTCGGAGGGAGGAGTAGCACTCAGGATGAGGAGGTGAGGAAAAGGGAGGAGGGCTATAGCCTCCCCTTAGTACTCTTCCATCCTCCTCCTCAAGAGCTGCGCTCTAATTCGGCGTTACAGGGAGTTGTAAACGTCATTCATTTATTTCAACCCCATATTTGTTCACGCATGGAAGTTAATTCCTAACATTAGATAAAACTATTCTTCACTGCGCCCCTTTTTATTTTGTATTTATTTGTTTCCTTGTGTTTTCGTTATAACTTACTGAGAGAATAGCTTCCTCTCTTATACCATAAAATGAAAAGCCGGCAAACTCACGGTTGTGCCAATAAAAAAAAAGTTTACATGCCAGGCTGAGGTAGCTCATTGCTTCAAGGACGGCTTCGTGCTTGAAGCCAGTGTTTTACACGTTCCTCAAGAAGAGGAGCGAAAGCTCGTTCCTTGTTCCTTCTGATTTTTGGAACGCGCTCCCGTTACAAGTTCTATATGTGAAAAAGGAACTTGTTCCCGTTACAGTTTAAAAAATGGAACGTATCGTTATATATAAGTTACATTTGTATTTTTTTAATTACCATATTTAGTTAAATCAAACAAAGCTTCTTTTTTTATTAATCCCACCAAATTGTAATGTAATAATTTGAATGCCGTGATGGAAGGACGTCGTTCGATGAAGTGATCGTTCCGCCGATGAGTGGCGACTGGCGGTAGATTTTCAGGGAAATCATTCAGCGGGCTGCTGGGAGAATTGGAGAGGAGTAGCGACCGTGACGCCCCAAGCGGTTAACTTTAGAACTACACGAATGGGGACAACAAATACAATGATTCAGCGCTCGGCCGACATAACCGAACGCGGCGTCAGCGTTCGGCTGGTTCGTGTTCTCCGGTGAGGGGGAGGAGGGGCTCTTTTGTTACCAATCCGGCCTGCATGAACAATGCAGCATGCACGGTCCCAGCTCAGCACAAAAGCCGAAGTGGGTCAAGCTCGCATTCTAACGTCGCTTCGTCGATTGTTAGTATTTTTCACATTAAGCTGTGCCCCGCGCTCTATTGTAGAAGATGACATGGACATGCCCATAAGGCCTCTGGGCATGTGCACAGGCTTTGTGTTGAGTAAACACCGAGTATGGGGACAACAAACGGGTCAGAGCTCCCCCTATAGTTCGATCTCCTGCCCAATAGACACAACCTAGGAATCACCCGGATCTTATTTGCTTAGTAATCTTGTCAGTTGTTTAAGAGCTTCGTTTTACCTCTTCACATATCACGGATTGCTTGCAAGTTTGTACTTGTTTACGGAATAGGCAGTCTAATAAACTTCTACGATATTTGTAAACAATCCCTCGTGTCTTTTTACCTGCCTTTTTGCAATCCCCTGGGCGCGTACATTTTTTAAGGGTTTCCTTGATGTTTTAAATAGGTTTATGAGGTTAGTTATGAAGAGGGTGCATAAAATGGTGTAATGGTGCACCTTTGAATGAGGTGCATCTGTGTTCCCTTCGAGTTCAGTGGGTGTAGAAAGAGGTGTAACAGTGCGTCATTGAATGGGGTGCTCCTGTGTTCTCTTTGAGGGCAGTACGTGTAGAAAGGGGAGTAATGGTACACTATTGAGCGGGGTGCATCTGTGTTCCCTTTGAGTGAGGCGGGTTTATGAAGCGGTGCAATGGCACACCTTCGAATGGGGTGCATCTGTGTTCCCTTTCATATAACTGGGTGTAGAAAGAGGTGTAGCACTACACCATTGAATGGTGTGCACCTGTGTTCTTTTCGAGTGAGATTGCTGTAGAAAAAGGTGTACATGTGCACCACACCAACGGATGTACACATACTCACATCTTTGGGGTGCACGAATATTCCCCCAAAGGGTGTAGTGTATGCGACAAGCACTTAGACCCCCTATGGGTGTACCCCACTACACTCTTCTTTTTTAGAGTGTAATGTCACATAGAGAATGCACACTATGTCGAACGAGTCGTCAGTTTACACAACGAAACCCAGCGTGCATGCCAAGTAAAATTCAATAAAATTGCTCAGGCATGCAGCTTAGACTAACCCGTTCAAATCCTTCGTGCGCACGCAACCGAAACAAGGGAAGCGAGAGACGGAAGCCATCAAGAAGGGAGACTGGATTTACTTTTTTTTTTCGGTGGACCGGAGAGCCGATCCGCGACAGAGGCTCAAACTTTGTGCGTTTCATGTAGCCTTCCCGTCAGGGTGCCTTTTGACGCTTTCTCTTCCGTAGTTTTTATACGAGCCTTTCTTTTATTCGATCGGCGCGTATGACCGGCGCTGATGCTCGGGCTCTTTTCAGGAAGCTCGCGAAAATATTGAGACGGATGTAATGCATTATCCAGAAAGTCTGCGTTATGCCGCAGCTGCAGCTGCACTACACGAGAGAAGGAGATGCGGAGATAATATGCAAAACCTGCTTTTACAAGTACCTCAAGGACACGTGGCCGCCGTACCTACGGGGTCCCGAGAGGCTTTCAAAAGGCCCGGATTTCCCGCTTCCTTTGTCTGGCGACGGTGCAAGAGGCTCAAAAGAGCCACCGCCAGTTTTAATGAAAAGAAAAATGTATAAGAACTACTTTGGGTCAAGGGCTGTCCTCACGGGCAAGCGTAGCCCTCGTTTTGCCGCGCCCAATTACTATTCGTGTGTGTTCTTAACGTCGTTTCATGTCCTTTTCTCTTTAATGCGACTTTATATGTTCTCTTTGTGTCGTTCAATGTCTTTTCTATATGCCTGTTCATGTTTTTCTTCATGTATTTCTATGCTAGTTCTTTGTGCCTTTTCTTTATGCCGCATCATGCCTTTTTTCACGTCGTTTTATGATTTTTCTTTATTGATCCCTGATCAGGTTTCTATCATCGAAGATTTCGGGACATTTGGGGTTGCACCTCGAAATGACTCGTAAAATGTCCACGGAATTTTCACAACATGACGAGCCCTTTATAATTGTTTTAATCCCAGACTGAAAGACGTAACATTGTTGTGTGCATGTTGTTTAGAGAGCCGGAAGTTACTCTGCCAAAATGGGCATCTGGTGTCTCAGCTGTAGATGTGACATTTAACCAGTAAAGTACAACCGTTGGTCTGGGGTTTTTAGCGTGCAACACGCAGTAGTGGTACACGACCGCACGCCGGTACGATGCTCAGTGAGATCGAAACAGGAAGGAGTGGTTATTAAACCCAGCATCATTGGCTTCTGCAGCGCGAGCTTTCGCTTACATGCGCTTGAGCTGCGTAACACGCTCTGCCACCGATTCCCCTGAAAGACGTCGCTTCAATCCAGCATGACAGTCGTTCACGGTTAACAGTGAAGGCCCACCCGAATGTATTTCTACCTGAAAATCTCCAAATGTACACCACACCTAACTCTAGCTGGAAGGCTCTTCAAACTTTTGGGAGCACTCTAAAAAAACAAGGGTGTCATGGGGTACACCCATAGGGGGTGTAAGTGCTTGTCACATATACTACACCTTTTGGGGAAATACTTGTACACCCGTTGGTATGGTGCACATGTACACCTTTTTCTACAGAAATCTCGCTCAAAGGGAACACAAGTGCACCCCATTCAATGGTGTATGGCTACACCTCTTTCTACACCCAATGAAATGATAGGGAACACAGATGCACTTTATTCGAAGGTGTATCATTGCACCGCTTCATAAACCCGCCTCACTCAAATGAAACACAGATGCACCCCGCTCAATAGTGTACCATTACTCCCCTTTCTACACCTACGGCTCTCAAAGGGAACACAGGAGCGCCCCGTTCAACAGTGTACTGTTACACCTCTTTCTACACCCACTGAATTCGAAGAGAGCACAGATGCACCCGATTCAAAGGTGCAATGTCACACCACTTTATGCACCCGCTTTATAACTAACTCCCTAAAGCTAATTAAGACATCAAGGAGGCCCTTAAAAAAGGTATGCGCCCCGGTGATTGCAAGAAGGCAGGTAAACGTACAAACGGGATCGTCTTCAAATCTCATAGAAGTTTATTAGACAGCCTATTCCGTAAACAAGTACAATATTGCAAGCAATCCGTGATATGTGAAGAGGTACGAAGAAGCTGTGGCAGATCTGAGAAGATTACTAAGCAAACAAGATCCGGGGGTGAGTCTTAGGTAGGGTTTATTCTCCCAGCAGCCGGCAGTAGTTTTTTCACGAACTTCCACCGGCAGCCGCCATTCATTCATCGAACGACGTTTCATCGACTGCTCAGACTTTCCTATATTAGCTTCTCTTCTTCTTTTTTTTTTTTTTTTTGCAATGAGCCGTCCCAGAATGTATCCGCGAAGTGACGTGTACGGGTGGGACAGGTGGGTTAACATTTTTGTAATGAGCCGCCGCAGACTGTCCCCCCGAAGCGGCGTGAACAAGTGGGCTGGGTCGGTGAGCACGCGTCTCAGAGATACACGCGCGACAAAATGGCCCTACAGCGTGCATTTCGCGTAACGAGTAACGAAGCAACGGTAGTGTCGATGAAACGTGTCTACAAAACGCGTATCAACGAAAACGTGTTTTCACAAAACGCCGGGAGAATAAGAAAGTCAGTATTCAACCTGCAATTGTCGCATCATTGTAGACAGCTAATGGCAGGCGACTGCCGATAGAATTTCGAAGACATTATTCTCCCGGCTGCTAGAAAATAGACACAGCCTGATTCTAGAGGTAATCCGGAACGGAACGGTCAATTGTTGCAAAGGAGTAGGTTGCAGTGCACATGCGATGAAAATATCGGACTTGAAATATGGAATCCGAGATATACGTCGACATGGGCACTGCAGAACCACACAAACAGAAAACGAAAAGAAAGGTGTCCGTGAAGATTTAACACAATGTGGCAGAAGCAGTAATTTGCCAAATCGAACACCAAACGCATCACATGAATTCCTTGGGCTTTTTTGAAGAAATCGCTTGTTGGCTATATACGCGTAGGACTTTTCAAATACTGGAAATCTTGGTACACTTGGATACGTTGTCGCTGGCGAAATCTACGGCAGCCCCGCTGGTCGCAGCACGGCACACAAGAAACTAGACCGGGAAGCAGACATTCCAGGATCAGAGAAAGCTACTACGTCATCCGTGAACCCTTTACCACATGATCACGCTCCTGCCGTTACCCGCGCCCAGACAAGGGATAAAAAAGCTTCCAGTTCATTGGTCCGGCGACTGCGCACCTTCTTCCACGGTTTCAGCTTAGGGAGAGAAAGAAAAAGAGTGCAGATGGAAAAACGCAGCTCCTTTAAGGCCAAAACAGGGGCGCCCTCGCAAAGGCTTATCTTCGGGGGCAACCCAGCAATGAACACAACGAGAGAATTTATGAAAAAACAAGTTAGGGCGCAGGCGTGCTGGTGTAGGTTTACCATTTTGTTAGACCACCTGAGACTGGGTGGAAGAAACACGACGACGTTTTGTCACTTTCATCCTCTTGAAAGTTCGACCCAATATAATAGTGCAGTGGATGCTATCCGTGGCATTGGCCTTCAGGCAGGTGCCGTGCTCTGCCTTATCTCTAGCTTGGAGACTGTAGTCACATGATCCTACCCGGAGACCCGATTGGCCTAAAACAAGCATAGCGTCCACTTTACTGTCAATAGCGAGTGAACAGGATAGCTCCATACTTCCTAAGAAACTGCCCAACCCAAAAAGTGACCCCCAAGGGGAAATCCAAGCACAAGCTGATCGGGGCGCATGGCTAACGTGGTGGTGCACTGACACACCCAGAGGTTTTTAAGGGAGAGGAGCATGCTCATTGTCGGTGTACAAGTACACTGGCTGAGTAACGGAGGGTGCATCTTTCAGGAAAAGGGTGCATGTACACCCATTTTTTCTTAGAGTGAGGGAAGCATGTCGAAACTCACGTTTATTAAACACGGATATTTCTACACTGCTCGATAAGTTGGCTTTTTTAGAAACTTGGCTACGCGCTTACAAACTTCTGTACAGTATTTTGCTGACATATGCATCGGGAGTATAAATAGGAGCCGCGCATGCAAAAAACCCACATAATTGATTTCGACGGAGCTGTGACAACCCAAGGAGCCTGAAGCAGATCAGGAGCTCGGTACCCGCGCGATTCAACCAAGGCGGGTGGTCCCTCCTGCGGAATATGTCAAGTTGTGCTTCGTTGACAAAACACTTTTCTACAGAAGACTTGCGTATCGGCTGTGAATATAACCGAAGACAGTGTGGTTATTGTGTCGGTAGCGCGCCCGGCCCTAAGTGCACCTGACTGATGATCCACCAGTCGAGACGTCCAGCGTACGTGGTGTGGTGTTATTTTTCTTTGCTACGTTCGAGACGGTGAATTCACGCTAAGCTCAGTCGGCCTTCACCGGTGGTGTCGGGTTTCACCAGACTCTGGGCCCTGGCTCATTCGCGCCTCACCCGAACACCGCTACGATCACGCCATCGCACCCCTGACCTTGACCTACGGTCCAGCTGCGCAAGGCTCTATAACCCATTCATGTTTCATTTCGACCGAGCGACGCTTCGTACCTCGTTCGTTTCACGCTGCCAACGTGACTCAGGTCTCGTAGTTCACCCGTTCGCCCTCGGCTAGTTCTTATAAAAGCCCTGATCCGTCTGTGAGAAAGGAAAGTCTGAGTGAGCAGATTGTCCTGACGACTATCACAATATATACTTCGCTTGCGCTGCTTCACTGAGACTGACTCCACAACACCAAGTGTTCCTCGAAGATACTGGACACTACAAGATCTCTACAGTGCACAACGACTAGTGCCACGATTTATTTTCTGAAAGACAGTGTTGATTAAATTCGACAACACAGGCGCATTAGATTTTTTTAAATCTTTTCTTGGTTGAGCTTATACGGGAGAATATTGCGCTTTAAACTTCTAGCTTTAATTATTTCTAATACATGCTCCTTGGCTACTCAATCCACCTAATATTGCACCAATCCCGTATCATACGTAGAGAAAGCCACTTGCCTCCACGAAAAAATATTACATTCAATAAAATTTGTTTTCCATAAACATTTCAAGTAAGGAGCGCCGTCTGGGGGATTGTCTACGAGCTACATGCATATGAACCCTTACGAAAATGGCAGATCTGGACCTATATAAAAAAAAAACAGATAGGGTTATATAACAAATTGGGCATATCTGGCCATATCAAGCATATCAGTTTATATAAAGCTTATCTGGCCAGATCTGCCGAATTTTTTATATATCCATATCTGGGTCTGCCAAATAGGGGTATATCTGCCTCCCATATCAGGGGAGATATTTCCCAATCAGATAAGGCAACCTATATACACAGGGTGTTTTTTTTATTCTGCCAGATTTGTTTTTAAAAAAGCTATGAAAGCTACACTTATGCGGTTTGTGCGAGTGAGTTATACTCCCAGGGGACATTATGTGAGGGCTAACTTGTGCGATAAGTCGGCTAATTAATTGAAATTCACTGCTTAAATTTTCAATTAGTGAAAATAGACATATGATTCCAATTAGAAACTTGCTGAGCGTCGTCCAAAACCGCTAAATCAGTCATTTTCAGACAGACTTTCAGCGCGTGAGAACCCTAGTAGTGCACTAAAGGTACCACTCGTGGAGCAGGTACAAGGCTGGCGGTTTCGGTAAGGCCTCCGCGCAATTTTTCCGTCTCTTATGCAGCCCCAGCCTTGTACCTGCTCCACGAGTGGTAACTTCAGCGCACTACTGCGCTTCACACGCGCTCAAAGTCTTTCTAAAAATTACTGATTTAGGAGTTTTGAACGACGCTTAGCAAGTTTCTAATTGAAACCATATGTCTATTTTCACTAATTAAAAGTTAATTAGTGAATTTTAATTAATTAGCCGACTTATCGCAAAGATTAGCAAACCACATAATGTCCTCCTGGGCGTATAACTCACTCGCACAAACCGCATAAGTGTAGCTTTCACGGCATCTTTTAAAACAAAACTGCAAGAATAAATAGGTGGTATTCACTGAGCCTGCAGGTTCAATTTTGCCAGGGAGCGCCACCGTCGATCCGCCATCTTCGATGTCGCGGTTTGACTGGCTTTCGTACGCGGTCGTCCGTTGCTTGTGTGTGCTAATTTCATATCGTTGAAGAAGCTTCGTTGAACAGAAGAGAGAAGAAAAGTTGATCTCGGGTGCGGGCCGTTTTCCTTGTTGCCGCCGAGTACCGTGTGTAAAGGCTGAACCGCATGTAAGCAATTTATCGAGCGACGGCGACGAGACAAGCGACGAAGACCCGCTTCGCTGTCGCTCGGTCATTCGCGCGATGAGGCAAACCGCATAAAAGCGTCGGGAGCAAGCGACCAAGGCGAAAGCGACGTTTTCTAGAAATCCAAAAACCAAGCGACGCGACGTGCGACCGTGAGAAATCTCCGTCGCTCGTCGCCGACTCCTGTCGCCGACCCCCGTCGCTGTCGCCGTCGCTCGCTAAATCGCTTACACGCGGTTCACCCTTCACTGTCGCCTGTCGCGTAGCTCGGTTTTGGGATTTCTAGAAAACTTAGCGTTCATTGCCTTGGTCGTTTGCTCCCGTCGCTTTCATGCGGTTTGCCTCGTCGTACGAGTGACCGAGCGGCAGCGAAGGGGGTCATTGTCGCTCGTCTCGCCACTCGCCAAATCACGTACATACGGTTTTTAAATCGCTTGGGCTAATGAAAAATGCGCCGCATTCTTCATAAGCTGCGCACTCAGTGAGCCGCACGGCATGTTTCTGCACAAGAACGAACACCGAAGGCACGACGTACGACATGGAGGCGGTGGAGCAACACGGTTACACGGCCGTAGTGCAGAAAATCCGCTAAAGAAAAACAATAAAGAAACTAGCAAAACAAAACAAAGAGTAATCACACCGTGCTACAAAAGCACCAAAGTAGAAAAATCAGTTCTTGCAAGAGCTACCGCCGTGGGCACGGCGCGCGACACAGAGCGCTTCATGGAGCCGAGCGAGAAACGCGGCCGCGGTGAACGAGTCTGATAGCAACAAAAACGAACTAAAACACCCACGAAAAATATTCCTACGGCGCTTCAAAAGCACCAAAGTATAAGAATAACACCTAGTTTCGGTCGAAAAGACATGATTATAGAATTTCGGGGAAATTGTTCTCCCGGCTGCCAGGAGATAGACATGCCTAATTCTAGAGGTAATCTGGAAAAGTATCTTTTAGGAAAACGATCAATTGTCGCGAAGTAGGTTGCAGCGCACTTACTTTGATGAGACGGGACTTGAAAGGTGTAACGAGAAGGAAGGTGTCCAAGAAGATTCAACACGATGTAGCACAAGCTGTCATTTGTAGAACCGAACACTAAACGCATCACAAATAATGCTTGGGCTTCTTTGAAGAAATCGCTTGCAGAAGCAGAAATCCGCGGCAGCCACGCAGGGCGAACACACGCGGCACGCCAAACTAGATCCCGAAAAACGCATTCCGAGATTGCAAACGTCTAATGCGTCATCCGTCAAACCACGTGACCACGCACCTTCTTCCACGCTTTCGGCTTAGAGAGAGAGAGAAAAGGAGAGAAGGAAAGGCCAAAACGGGAGTGTACACACAAAAGGCTTATCTTCTAAAGGCATCCCAACCAGGACCTGGTCCTGATCCCAACAATGACCACAACCAGAGGATTTGTCCCTTGTACCCAAGATTGATAGTGCAGTGAATGCTACGTGTGACCTTGGGCTCGAGGCAGGTGCCGTGTTCTGCCTTATCACCAGCTTCTAGACTGTAGGCACGTGACCCTAACCGGAGACACGATTGGCCTAAAACACGCATAGCGTCTACCCTGCTGTCAATTCCGAGTGAACATACAGCTCTATGAAGTCCAGCCTTTGAACTTCCAAAGAAGCTGTACAGCTCAAAAGTGACCCAAAACGATGCGAGTTTGAAGATACTATGTTTTACGCTGTATAACCCACATTATAATTTTAAATAAAAAAATAAGCGCGACTATTTTTTTTGTGCACGATGTCCACAAATAAATAGATAAATAAATATGTATATATTTTTTACCAATGAATTTAAAATTATGTGTACACTGTTTGGTTCGCGTTTTTAAATTTCAAATTTTTTTACAAAAGAGTTACACATAAAAGACACCACGGACAGCACATCTTCCGACTTTCAACACATGATGAATCGCAGCGCTCGCAAACGGAATGTTGCGATGCTGCGCGAACGGTTTTTGAATGATGCTGCGGTACTCTGGGCGCTACGGCTTCGCAGCCGTTCGAAGGGAAAAGGATTCGGGATGACGAAGTAGCGTCTTGCAGCTTCAGTAAGCTAACGGTTCGTGTTTCCCCGCTCAATATAGCGGGGAAACATGAACAAAATTAGTTTCACTGCTAGATTTAGCAGGAAAATTGACGTCACGTGACATACGTATCAATTCAATTTCTCGCTAAATGTAGCGGGGCGGTTACACCGATGGCGACGCCGACACCACTGAACTCGGAAACGGGCGCTTAAGAGCTGCGATCTAAAATCCATTATTTGATTAACTCGCTTTCCGATCTTATGCACTTCGTCATATTGGCACACGTCAAACATACAACCAAATTTCATTTGTCGTTCAATCTTCAAAATGCGCGATTGATTAATTGGTCCAAATACTGGAATGACTTCACTTTAAGGATGTTAACAATGGTTAACCAATTACATGAAACTCATGCAATATAGATCAATCAACTAGTGTCTTGGCGAGTACATATGACTTATTGCTTGCACGACAGAAACGGGCCCATAAATCATTATCAGGGGCTATATTTGCACGCGTATATATTTACGCACTTATATGGCCACATCTGGCAGTATTTGCCCACTTATATGGCGAAATATGGCTGTATTTACGCACTTATATGGCCAAATCTGGCAGTATTTGACTACTTATATTATCATATAAGGCCGTATATACAATATATCAGGGCCATATCTGACATTTTCGTACGGGAAGGACGGCCCATCATGCCCCCGCTCGTCAGAACACGATGGTATCGTGCTGTGGTATAGGCTTTCATATATTTTAATGTAGGTCCGCACATTTTATTGAACGCTGTTTCGTCGAACACCGTTTCATCGAAGCCGTTTAATCGAACGCCGTTTCATTGAACCCCATTTTATCGAATGCCATTTCCTCGAACGCCGTTTTATCAAAGCCGTTTCATCGAACACCGCCAAGTTGAGCAGTACGAAATTTTTTTTACTAGGTAGAATC
>JABSTQ010007728.1:0-27042 GCA_013358835.2 Ixodes persulcatus
CGAAGCGATCCAATGCGATCGAGCCCTTCGTAAAGTGTGCAAATGCTCTACTGTTATAAAACCCGACAAAAACGTCGTCGGCACACGCAAAATATGGAGCTCGGCGAATCTACGCCGCCGTTTACGATACTTTTCTACGGCCATACGTTTGTTCTGCCCTTCGTTACGAACTTCCTATAAAATGTATTCGTATACACACGGGAAGTTCGGCCGCGCTCGGCGATCAAGGTTTTGTCGGTCGAAGCGAGCGTCAGCCAACGTTTCATGCACCCCGATTTAGCTACGCAAACAAGCATTAATCGGGATCATGCTCTGCGTGAGTGCCCAACCGGCCACCAAAGTCGCGTTCATACTCTTCATTGCTCTTGTTCAACACGGACAGGACTATCGTCGATATTCAGTTTCCGTGCAACGGCGATCAAAACACGGCGTCAAATGAACATTTACGTTATTTATTTATTAGCATATCCGAAACGAACAAAATACATTCCAAGGCATTTTCCGAACAGAACCTGAGCTGGAAAAGAAATTCGAACACGTTATTCGTCTTACCTCGAGCACTTTCCATTAAAGGACACATGCAAGGAAAAAAAAAAAAAATCTTTTTTTTTAAACAGCCGGTTGGGAAAAGGAAGTCATAAACGAATTTACTACGAAGAATAAATTTTTTAGACCTATATTTACGGCGCTATACGAATTTGTAGTTGGCGCCCACGGGCGCCGCGAAAAGTGGCCCATATTTATCACGTGACTGGCCCCTATTTGTCACGTGGTACTTGCGCTCTTTCGGAAGCTTCCTATGGTATCGAAAGTTACTTATTCATCTTCGTTTGAAGTGACTAAAAAACAAAGATTAATAAGTAACTTCTAGAGTCCAAGGGAAACTCCTGAAAAAGCGCGAGCAACGTGATAGACCTGTGCGCCGGTCAGATGACGCGGTGGCGCCCCGAAGCAGACGAACTTGTGCGGCGGCGCACAACGCTCTGCGTACGGCGGCGGCGACGCACAGGTCTACCACGTGACCAGCGGCGGCACCCGCGGGTGCCAACTACAAATTCGTTTGGCGCCGTAAATATAGCTCTAAAAATTTTCCTTCTTTGTAAATTCGTTTTATGACATACTTTTCCATCTAGGCTGTTTAAAAAACATGTTTTTTTCCTTTGCATGTGTCCTTTAACAAAAGCGAGCAAACAGCAGACTCGCGCTTGTATGCGCGCCGGAGCCGATGCAGCTTATCCCGCTATTTTTTTTTTCTTTCAGCATCGGAACTTCGTCAGTGATCCGGAAATACGTCATCCTCGCGCACCGTCCCAGGACTCGGTGCACGAGAGCGCGACTCCTTTATTTTACTTACAGTTACATAAACCCGATGAAGAGAACTAAGATTACTTGTACGAGCAACAGGTATGCCGTAAAGCAGTGGTCTCAAACTCATGTGAGTGTGGGGGCCAGAATAGCCCACACCAGAAAGGTCAAGGGCCAACGCAAGACGGGGGAGGGGGGGGGGGGGGGGGGGGGCAGATGAGATACCTCGATCGTGCTTCATGTGTTTTGTAAACTCGTAGCTTTGCCAGTGACAGACCTTTAGATTTGATTTGTTTATAAGACTCTTTGGGCCCTGACCTGATGTGATAACAAGATTTAAAAGGACACCGCTCCGCCAACGTGCTGGTTTTTTTAGTAGATCCAGAAAGCAAGTACACTGTTGTTCCGTTGCTCAATTCAGTCAGGAATTACCAAGCTCAACGTGTGTCTAAAAAAAAATCTGTCAATTTGAAAGTTATTGCTTTCTTGACGGTTTTTATTACAAGACTCTGGACAAATACTTAAATCTTAATAGTGATTTTTTTTTTTTTAAGTCGAGAATCCCGAGCTTGTAGCGTTATCTTTCGCAGTTGCTCCTGCTGATCGAGACTTCGCGCAGCCGAGATGCATTTTTCAACGAAGAGCTCGCGCTTGCACCCTGGTAGCGGAATTATTGTACATTACAAAAAGCTGTGAAAAAGAAATAAGCGAAACAAATGGTGAATACGTTAAACGAGCAGCTACATTGCGAGCAATGTAGCCGGTGGCCCTAATCTGGACACTTAACGAAAAGGTTGGCGAGAAACCCGGCAGCTGTGATTGACCGGCGCCAAGGTCAAGTGCGGCGTTGGCCAATCACAGCCGCCAGATTTCTCGCTGACTTTTTTGCCAAGTAGTACTGTCCAGGTTAGGGCATCTGTGGTTTGACTCCCTCACCGGGGAAGAGGCGGGGTGTGTGATGTTTTTAGTTATTTTGCCCGATCCCCCAAGGTCCCTGGTGATATCCCACACTCACTAGTGATAGTTAGGGGGAGAGAATTGGCTTAGAAGGGCGGAAGGGAATCATATGTTTGTCTTTTTAGACTTAGGCTAGGTGGCGCAAGCTACCGCACATTAAAAAGGGTATAGCCATTAACATCCATCCATCCATCCATCCACCCATATTGACCGACAATGAAGGGAGGGGGAAACCTCCGACGCGTCCCTTGCACCTGTTGTTTTTTATTTTTTTATTTATTTGAAAATTTGGACATTTGTTGCTTGGAAAGCGTTGAGTATCTGTGTCGCGGGCGCGGTCGAAGGGAAAAGGGAAGAGGAGAGGAAAAGAAGTTCGGGGGATGATCCTTTTCAAACTCGGTTTTCCCTCGCAAAGCCCAGCCAGGAAACGAAATCTCCGGACAGAGGTTCCCGAGACCAAGGTCATTTCAACTGACCTTCACAGCAGCCACCCATTTGTTTGCCATTTCGAGAGCCGGTTTGCTGCTGGGGACGGAACTGCTTAGAGGGTGGCCACTATCGGACCTTAAAAACAACCTGCTAAAAAAAAAAAAAAATGCTGTATGACATCTTTCAGAGTTGTGCTTACATTGGATGTTATAAGTAGGGTTCCGTGTTTTCGAATAAATTCTGAAAAATATTCGCCATCAGGGCGTTTTAGTACATCGCTTTGTGCTCCCGGTAACGACACCCGCCCTTTGCGCGGTTCTTGTATCCAGGGATCAGCAATTTTATAAATACAATTAGTATTATAAATACGTATCCAAAATACTTGATATTTATTTGTATTTAACTACATATAGTGATTGTTTTGCCGATTAGTCTTCGCTTTGTCACTCATGCGAGTGACATGTCAACACCTCAAAAGATGAAAATAATTAGTCGTTTGGTGTTTGGGACAGCGCGAGTTTGGTCTGCCAAGTATAAATATATATATATATATATATATTATACTTGGCAGACCAAACTCGCGCTATAAAATACCATACTATTATATATATATATATATATGGTCTGCCAATGTATGTTACGTGCTGCAGATGAGACATTTAGCCAGTGCAGTACGACTGCTAGCCTGCAGGGTCATGAGAGTGCATTACGCAGTAGTGTCTACACGAACGCTAGCCGGTACGATGTGGCGGAGATCCCAGGGCTCTATAGAGTAAGCTGTCGCTCCACGTGCCTCGAGCTGCGACTCGCTAGCAGACTCAGCCGCTGTTCCCTCTCAACACCTCGGTAACCGGAAAAGAGCTCGGACAAATGCTCACCGGACAAAATTTGCTCACCAATCTTTTCACGGACCCGATCAAAAGCTCCAGGCACCAATGATTGTAACTTGCTAACATATGCTTTGTCAAGATAAATATTTACCTGTTGATCATTAGTCGTCGAATCTCAAGATTAAATATTTACCTGTTGATCATTAGTCGTCGAATCTCAAGATTAAATATTTACCTGTTGGTCATTAGTCGTCGAATCTCAAGATTAAATAATCCTGAGTCATTCTTTTTCGCTCGTGTATCCATCGTTTATAGCTGAAAGTTTGCCAAGAAACCAGTCTCGCTGTCGCTGTCCCTAAACGCCTTCATACTTGATTGAAACGGATGAACTGTGACCTCATTGGAGTTGTTTTATAGATATCTCCCAAATTCTATAACTTCATGGCGCAGATAAGCAGCCGACACCTAACGGTGCCAACATCTGCACACACACACAAAAAAAAAAAAAAAAATAATAAAGAGAGGCTACTTTGCTTGAAGCGGTATGGCCGCGGCGATACGCAGTTTGGCGATTTAGTGGACCATGGTATTCGACTCTGCTGCTTTCTGAAATGTTGAAACATGTAGCAGGCAGTCTTGTTCATATAAATAAAAAAAACAAAAAAAAACAATGCTACATGTGTATTTCTACTAAATGACTTAGCAGACAGATAAATTTAATAAAACAACTTCTGCATATACACTAAACAAATACGCAGGGCAGCTATTCGTAAGTTTTACGCTGCGCACTTTTTTTTTTTAGATTTTTGCAGCACTCGTGTTTTCTAGGGAAGGCATATTTTAAGTTCGTTTTAGTTAGCGGTACCTGGCCAAGCACGCGCTCCACATTGGTACTCGATATAGCCGCACTCAGCGCTTTTTGTTGGTTTTTTTTTTTTTCATTTTGTTTAGAGCTTCTCTAGGCTTTTACGCAGCTACGAGACAAGTTTCCGACCGCTGACATCCTCAGGACGGCACTGGTGTCTTCATGAACGAACTAGGGACAGATACGTCCAATTGAGTTTTTTTATTAATTTATTGGCATTAACAGCTTTGCATGTGTTCGTTAGGGACTGTCTGTTCAATAGCATCTCTCACAATGCTCAGAAACAGAATTCCTTGCTTTTTGCAAACGAAGACTGGTTTCCGGGTATTTGCTATCGCTTCCATGCGCAAGCGCTTTGCGTATGCTAAAAATAGCGTCGCCATATAAAATCCATATGAGTTTTCGTAGACCGCGTTTCCCCCTCCGCTAAGCCGTCCGCAACGAAAAGAAGTTGCTGCTGCTCCTGCGTGCCGATAGCCTTGACTGTAGAGTTACGGGTATCGTAGCGGGTTGCGGAGGGCGTTGCGGGAGGGCGAAAATGGTGTACGAAAACTTCCTAATGGCGACACTTTTTCTTTGCGTATATGCAAAAATAGCGTATACGCTATTCTCTCTGTGGAAAGTAACGCAAAATTAGCCGTAAAGCCAACAGCAACATTTTGATGTCAACTATAATAGAAAACCCGATGTAATTATTCATTGCTCAACTTTGGCATAGCTGAGGTCCACCGACGGCAGGAGGGAACCTAAAGGGGACGGGGGGGGGGGGGGGGGGGGGGTGGACGAGATCGATATTTCGATGCGACTCGCCCGCTCTCCCGTTTTTCCTGCCTAACCTTGCGCACAAGCCAATGACTATTACATTTCTGTAAATATGACCTATTAAAAGTCATATTTGCAGAAAAATTACCTGGACCAGCAGACCATTGCCTTCTTCAAAACGACCGCGACTCCATAACATCCTTGTGCCCCAGCTGGCAAGCGAAGATTAACTCTAGAAACGCAAACAAGTGACCGTTTCGTCAAAGCCTAACAGATCATCCGTTCAATATACGTTATTAACGCAGCAACTCATATATCTAAAAATGTATAATGGAATCAAAATATCGATAACCTTAAGGCCCGTTCACACTCTTGCGACCGAGTTCGACCGAGAGAGACCAGACCGGTTTTTAAGCCTCTTGCGATCTCTTAGGACCAGCTCCGCTGCAGCGGAGCTGGTCGGAGCTGGTCCTAAGAGATCGCAAGAGGCTTAAAAACCGGTCTGGTCTCTCTCGGTCGAACTCGGTCGCAAGAGTGTGAACGGGCCTTAAGATTCTTAAGAGGGAGCCTCTATCTGGCCCTTTGGACAAAATTACCCGCGTATAAAACAAGAATGCTCCCTGAACTTGATTACGCTAGTATAATATATGGCATCTTCATCAAAACTATCTTAGTGCTAAATTAGAGTCCGTTCAGAAGAAAAGTGTCTTGCCTCAAAATCAAATCTTGGTCTTTCTTCATTGACCACCGGGCGCCAACTTGCCCGCGTGGGTTTCTTTCATGGCATTTACTACAGTTTCTTATACTTCAAAAGTACTTATTGCCAATCAGCTTAATATACATCTTCTCGAACAGATAACTCGTGCAAACTTCAGCACGAGTTATCTTAGTCTACGGCGAGTACCTCACCGTAGACTAATTAAGACCTCGGTGTTCCCTCATGTCTGACCTTTAATGCATACCTTTCAAACCGCCAACAGTTCGTGGATGTAAATGGTACCTTTTCAGGATTATCAGATGTTTATTCCCGGGTACCCCAAGTGGTCTTTCCTGGGGCCTCTGCTTTTTCTGGTGTATGTTAACAGCTTGTTCCAATCCACCACTGATAGTCCTATTCAGTTAAGAATGTTTGCCGATGACTGCGTTATTTACACTCCAGTTTCTACAATACAGGACCAAATAAAAGTGAGGGATGTGTTGGCTAGCATCGCGTCTTGGTGTCGTGAGAATAGCATGAAGGTTAATATTAGTAAAACTCAGTACATGCATATTTCAACAACAACAAAAAAGTCTTAAACTTTGGTTGTGAGGTTGACGGCGTACAGGTGACGAAAGTTGACAGTTATAAATATTTGGGAGCGATTTATCGAGTGACCTAGGATGGAAAAAGCACCTGGAGTATGTATAAGCGTGCAACAAACAAATTGTGGTACCTTCGAAGAAACGCTTGGCAAATCTCTTTCTGTGAAAATTCAATCATTAGACCTGTCTTAGAATACGCGTCTGCAGTGTGGAGCCCATGGCAGACCGCTCTGGTTAAAGAACTCGAAGATGTCCAATCACTAAAGGTGCGTGTAATTTTTCAGATTTCAAACGGATCACACTCTGTCACGGGACTTGAAACGAGAGCGAACATAAATCCTCCGGCAAACAAAAAAAAAAAAAAAACGTGCCAACGGTTCAAGTTTTTTTTCTCCTTGTTTTAGATTTTTAAAAACAGTAGAAAAATGTACAGGTGGAAAAATTTCAAACCAAGAGGCTTCTTCTCTGAACGTTTGAATCACTCAAAGGCCGTAGCTCCCATTAGCCCGAATAAATAATTATAAACACTCTTTTTTTTGTGCGTGCAATTGATTTATGAATATGTCTTCCCGCGGTGATGTTGTTGACATTGATTCATTCTCGTCTTTTGAGAAAACTGTAGAGCTCATTTTTCAGTGCTAATAATGTTTTTGATTACTATTTATTTATGAAGTTCAATGAAAACGAATGTGTGATTATTTTATATGTATGTTACTGTGTCAAATGTAAAAAGAAAAAAAAAGGGGGGGGGGGGGGGTGGCTTAAGGTTTCGTGCATTGACTGTATGGGAAGAAAATTTTGTTGTTTTGTATATTTTGTTTGTGTATACTATTGAGATGTCAGCGTGCCGATTGGCAATGCATCACCCACTCCTGCTTTGGCCCTAACTGGGCTGGCAGTATTGATAAAAAAATATATCGGTCGTTTAAGTCTTCTATGTTTTCTGCGCTAATACTTAGCATTACAGAATGGAATAGCCTGCCGGACCAAATCGTGACCAGCATAAATCAAGTACTGTTTAAGGAAGACATGTAAGCGTTTGTATTATGACTAATGTGTGTAAAAATTTGTTTATCTTGTGTACTTTGATTTATATAGTTATTATATGTCAGTGTGTAAACTATCATTTTGTAAAATGCTCCAAAATTTGCCGATAATCCCTTCCTCACGTAAAGAGTTTGCCGACGATCCCTCCTCATGTAATGAGTCCGAAAAGGGGTTGCTCAGTTGGTCGAACGACGTTTTAGCGAACGCCGACTTTTTTTCGAAGGACACTTTAGCGAATAGTCGACCGCTGCGGAGCAGCGTTTTCGGGTGGGCCACGTGGGTTACAATGAGCCGCCGCAGACTGCCGCCGCGGCTTGAACGCACTGCGGGTGCTGGTGGGGCCAGACTTGTACCGTACGCATTACAAGTAATCAAATTATTTGTAATCGATTACTTTTTGGAGTAGTTTTATAATCAGTTGATTACTTTGATTAGGCAGTAATCACAAGAGTAATCTGATTACTTTTTGAAGTAATAAAATTACTTGTAACCGTTACTATTTTTTAACGGGACCCCCCCCCCCCCCTCCCTCGGGCACACGCCCTTTTTTTTCTGAAATGACAAAAATAAAATTTGCTTTTTTTTTTTTTTCGAACGGAAACAAGAAAGATTTTTGCGGAGCTGTAGGAAATGAGGTCAATCCCTTTCTATGTACAGTTTGTTTTGTCCGTTTTTTTTTTTTTTTGAGCTGGGAGTGGGAAGCACCAGTGCGTGACAAAGGCCATTCAGGGCGAAGTTTGAGGGAGCAGAATGTAGCTTTGTAAGTCCTTCGTTCAAACTAGCCCCCTCACGCACACACACACAAAAATAAAAAATAAAAATAAAAAAAAAGATCCTGCTTAGAGCACCTACTCGCAGCCCGTGGGCGAACCAGAACCGAAGAATGCCTAAAGCGGATGCAAAATATAACGAAGCCAGTTGAAATATTTCCTAATTTCCCCTACGTAGTCTTTGTGACAAGCAATGTTTCGAGTTGAGAAGTGGTCGGGGCGATCTCTTCCGCTAATAGATACTACACATGATCCATTTGAAATCCTGGAGCTGCCACTTTCACATGTGAATAATAAAATGAGCGACGCAAACATTGAGCGACAACCCTTGCTCAAGCTTAACGAGATCTATACTTCGTCTCGCCTTAGCACGGACTAACTGCGAAGGCTGTGCAAGCGCGAGCAGGTGGCATTTACTGCCTTGACTGGAGCACTCGCTGCACGGGCGCTCGTGCAACCGCCGAGGCTTCATCCAAAGCTAATAGCCCGTGCTTTTGGCATGCGCGGCTAACAATAGTCCATGCTAAGGTGAGACGAAGTATTGGGCAGGAGATCGAACTATAGGGGGCGCTCTGACCCCTTTGTTGTCCCCATCCTCGGTGTTTACTCAACACAAGGCCTGCGCACATGCCCACAGGCCTTATGGGCATGTCAATATCATATTTTACAATAGAGCGCGGGGCACAGTTTAATGTAAAAAATACTAACAATCGACGAAGCGACGTTAAGTGCCGGATCTATCCTCAAAGAATGCGAGCTTGACCCACTTCGGCTTTTGTGCGGAGCTGGGACCGTGCATGCTGCATTGTTCATGCAGGCGGGAATGGAAACAAAATAGCCCCTCCTCCCCCTCACCGGAGAGCACGAACTCCAGCCGAACGCTGACGCCGCGTTCGGTTATGTCGGCCGAGCGCCGAGTCATTGTATTTGTTGTCCCCATCCGTGTAGTTCTAAAGTTAACCGCTTGGGGCGTCACGGTCGCTCCTCCTCCCCAATTGACCTTTTCCGCTATACTCTCCCCCCACCGCCAAGTAGGCATATCCGGTATGGGCGACGAAAAAATATTAAAACGTTTCAACCTGCAAATAGTAAAAAAATAGAGGGGAGAGAAAGTGACGACAGTGACGACAGTGACGACAATTCAAGATGGCGGCGCCCTTGAAGAAAGGGTCTATAGGAGGTATTCACTGGTCGCCATATTTGAGGTCACTGTTTAGAGCGCATGCTCAGAACGAGCTCGCATTAATAGGCTGCCAAGACCGGCAATCTTGGTGGTGCGGAATGCACGTGGCGAAAGAACTGTGGAAGCTCGCCGTCAGCACGCGCTCCGCAGCCGAGCACACAGCTATGGCCGCCAGTGAATACTTCCTATAGACCTTTCCAATGTTTACAAATCCACAGCCCAGCGTGCGATCTCCACAGCTCAGCACGCGCGTGTGCGTCGCTCCGGAAAACGAGCAAAGCACGCGCCATACGCACGAACACTGGAAATGGAACCGGCCATACGCTCTTCCCCCCCCCCCCCCCCCCCCCCCCCACACACACACACACACACACTGGCGAACGCCCAAATCATTAAACTTCTTCAAACGAATTCTATGCTTGTGTCCGCATTGTGAAGGTGCAACGACCACGAAGAGGGAACCAGTTTTTCTTCTTCAATACTTGTGCAAATGTGAAATATAGGTTGGAAACGAAGCAGCGCGCTACATTTGTTTCCAGTAACGCAACTAGCGTGTGAGAAAAAAAAAAATTACTGTCTCAGACATTACAATTTTTTGTTCATTTTGCGTGCCGGCAGGCCAGGAGTACCAACACCCTCTGCCGCACCCACGTGGCCGTATACCCCACCCTAGAGATCTGCACGGGTACGGGCCAGCCCTTGGGCCACAGGCCGGCCCGACCCGCGGGCCGGGCTCGGGCTTCACGGCTACATTCATAAAGGGCCCGGGCCAGGTACGGACCTTGCATTCAAGTCTACAAGGCGGGCCGAAGCGGGCCAAACCGGTCACTACTTTCCTTTTTTTTTCTTTTTTCTTTTTTCATAGCAATTTTTTTTTGGAAGCTTGTTCAGGGGTTGGGAGAGGAACCACAGTGGGAATGGAACAGATGCCGAACCATATGTGTGTGCGTGTATAGGCCAACACGCGGCCCTGACGTCACGCAGTTGCGGTGACGCTGTCGACGGTACTGCGCATGCGCAGACGCTTCGCTTTACGCGAATTTGGTTTCTGCGCACGCGCAGTGCCCACACCTGGTGTGGGCAAACGCGGGATTGTTTGGAAACAGCGTGTCGGCGTGTGCAGCGAATGCTCTTCCAGAGCACTGGCGGCGCGGCGGCGCTATTCGTCACCGGCGGCGCCGCTATCGTACCATCGCTTACCTTCATCAATACGCACCCAAAGGCACCTACACCATGCGCATCCTCGTCGGCGTAAACCATCTGTACGTACGAGTGCGTGCATCGCCAATATGGGTGAGGAGGTTCCCCTGAGGGGTGCTTTTCCAGAACAATTTCTCGCAGACCATCGAAAAAAAACAAAAACGGTGATAGATTATATATATATAATGTTTACTGCTGCGTGTCATTTTTGTTTCTCCCTCCTTTCCGCGCGGGTTTGGTCGCAGAAAAGGACGATCGGGGTGATTTTTCATAACGAGCTGCCTAGGCCCGCAGATTGATCCGACTAATATTAGCAGCAAAAAAGAAAAAAAAATGCTTACTGCATTGACTATCGGGTACCATAATCAACATATCTGTAGCAGTGGCAAGCGAGCTGCAATGCCTGCGGAATATGTGAAATATTCATACTGGGATAAAATAAAGCGGACCTCAGCGGCTCCGTGAAAATTAGCGTAGGGCCGGGCCGGGCCGGTTGTCAGAAATGAATAGCGGGCCGCGGTCGGGTCCGGGCCCAACAGACAGCGGGCCGGGCTTTTAAATGTTGGCCCGTGCAAACCTCTACCCCATCCCGCAACCATCCCCATCTCGCCGAGCTGCTGTTCTCTCTCTCCCCCCACTTTTACCCTTCCCCATTTTTCCATCGTCGAGCCCGTTAAGCCGTTGAGCCGCATTAGGTGTGCATCCGGTGTCGCCGATATCGCCGTATCGCAGACACTAACAAGACTCGCTGTCCTGTGGTCCTGTTTCTGTGGCTCTCAACTTCGGACAAGACTCCCGAAACGGCAGCAAGCGGTAAGTTCACAAATTATCTACGATTTTGCTTGCACCTTCGCGGTGCCTACAGTTGCGCTCATATGCTGTGTCTTCCATAGGACAGACCAGTGGCGTAGCCAGGAAATTTTTTCAGGGGGTGTTTTTCTTTGCCTAAACCGTTCAAAATGCAAATGTAAATGCAAAAAAAAAAAAAAGAACGAGAGAGGAAAAGAAATTGCACAAACAAAATTTTAGTTACTATTTTCCTGTTTTTTAGAAGACAACATTTTAACCTTTTCTGTCACATCTCGTTCGTTTAATCTGTCAAGAGGGAAACTTTAATGGTGAACAACGAAAACACGCAATCATAAAATATAATAATGGGCTTTGAACAAAAAAGTCCACACAGGCCCACAAAATATTCCGGCGCGTACACTTCTCTGAGGAACGTATTCATTGCCTAAAAAAACTACGAAAGAGTGCCAGAGAATAGTGAAGTTTAAAATAGTACGAATACACATAAAAACTGCGGACAATGAGCAAGTGAAGCGTCAGGCTCATTGTTCCTGAGCGGATCACATTGATCAGAAATGACGGTGCTATGGTCCTGATTTGGGTTCTTTCCAATCTTCGATGTCGTTTTACGAGAAAGGGGCGGAGAAATTTACCAGTTCCTATCATTTTGTGGGGTCTAAACATTTAGTGGAAGCCGCCGTCGGTCGATAGAAAGAAGCGAGAGGACACTTTCGGGGCTGACTTAGATGTTCCGGTGAATGTTCAAAGCGGTACCCCCAGCGAGCGCTCCTGGCACGTTGAAGCTCTCAGGTATGACTTGAGTCTTTGGAGTTGCGAGAGCGAACGTTTCGTTTCAGCGGTGCTAACGGGCATGGTGGCCAGGATTTGCAGCAGGCGGTTTACATTAGATACAAGTCCTCCGGGCAAAGAACGAATGCTCTGCACAGGCTGCAGATTTCCTCGAAGTCGAGGCTTGCGACATAGCGACCGGCGTCGTTGGCCACAACATTGCTCCCGCCTAGGGAGGACCCTGATGATACGCTTGAAGTTGTAGGTTAATAATCATTCTTGAAAAAAGCGTCAAGCGACAGCTGGTCTATTGAACTCCTTACTTTCACGACTCGCGTGCTGAAAAGAAGATTATAAACATTATCCACTGCAACGATTAAAGACGTTCACTAGGTACTCCTTGAAACCAAGTGACAATGAGCATTTCAAAGTTGCTTCCATGGTGCATATGCTGCCATTTTTCTCTCTCGTTTTCTTTTTTTTTTTTTTAAAGGTGGTTTTTTTTGCATTTTGGTTGGTGTTTTATTGAAAATGAAGGAGTGCAGGTTAGTAAGCTCTAAAAAGGGAAAAGACTGGACGAAAACAAGAAAAAAAAAAAAACCGCTAAGCTGTTTGTCATTTCGTCGTCCTGTTTTCATTGTATACGGTTTGCTCCCCTGAAATTGTCGTCGAGTCCTTGAGACTCAGAGTAGGGGGACTTTAGTCAAGCCGCCTGCATTCTCCGAGGCGACGCCAGCGTCCTTCGAGGTCAGGATTTCGCGGCTTTTGTGACATCGGGAGCTGAGTCGTTCGCACCTGCGAGCCTGAAGAAAGGCCGAGTATGACGAGAGCTCTTCGGAGAGCCGGGGCTGGACCTGCGTTTTTCACGCAGTCCACGGGCAGTGTCGTCATCTTCGGTTTGCTTTGGAATGTTGTGGGCCCGGTCCCTCACCGTAGTGGGTTGTCGAACAGAAGGAGAAACACTGCAACTGCAGTGTTTCTCCTTTTGTACTGCAAAAATTAAATTCCATTAAAACGCATATCCCAGAAAGCACACCCATCTTACGCAACCCCAATAAACTGTCTTTGCGCTGATAGTTGGAAGTGTGAGCGCGCAGGCGGGCGCTCGATAACGTAACTAAAACATGAAACTTCCTTTATGTTCTAGCCTCAGACAGATCGCGGAATCACGACCCATTTTTTTTTTTTTTTTTTTTATAGTACGGGGCATGTTTAGGGTTCTCAGGACGGAGAACTTGGGGAAAAGTGTTCCTTAGGCTAGGTCGCGTGGCCATCGTTTGGTGCCAGCAGAAACACTGGGCTGTATAACTAAAAAGGAAACAAAAAGAGTTTTTTTTTTCTTGTTTTGTTTGTAGGTAGCAGTACTTGTCGATTAAAGTGTACTGTTGTTTTCGGGCAATCGTGGCTAATATCGTGCTTAAGATTACAACCATTAGGCCTCCGAACTTTTAGAAATAAGCTGTTTTAGGATTAAAGCAGGGAACACATGAGCGGCAAAACGGGCGCCGCGCGCTGATTTCCACAGCAATTGCCCAGGACGCTGAGACGTGGACCTATGCTAAGCCGCCACGTCACAGCGCGCGCGCAAGTTGCCATGGAAACTTCCGCGCGGCGCCCGTTTTTGTCGACATTAATTCCAGCTTTGTTGCGCAGGAAAACTTATTTGGTTCAGTGAGGCACTGAGAGCCGTCGGGGTGTTGTGGTTAAGCTCAGCTGGACTCGGCAGTTGAGAAGTTTGAAAAATTGAAACTTGGAAGGCATGCAAGAACAGCTCTTTTTATGACGTCGAGGAAATATGTTGGTGCAGATGCAAGCCGGAAAGTTGCGCGTGCAGCGCTTATCTGCGCCACCATTCGGAATAAAATTTCCGTTTATTGGCAATAATTGAATTTCGTTTTGGTACTATACTCCGCTTCACCTTACGTCGAAGCTCAGCGGATGTTACGAGCCATCGAAGCACAGAGGGGACACAGCGGCGCGCGGAAAGCGTATCACGGGCTACGTCCGCAGAACGGGATTGGCTATGATAGCTCGTAGCGTCCGCTCCGTCCGGACTTGGGGGGGGGGGGGGGGGGGGGGGGGGGATGCGGCCGGCGTGCGAATTACCCCCCCCCCCCCCCACACACACACATATATATATATATTTTTTTTTTGCTGGGGCTGGTTGTGTGTTTTGAATTGCGGTGCGCTAACACTTTTGCAGCATGCAGTGACGTCACGAGACCGTGCTCGTGGTCATTCCGATCCGACCACTACATCCTGTTGGGTCACTGAGGGGTCGTAAGCTACAGTGGCGTCACGAGGGTCAGCGGCACCCGGGGCGGCAGCCCGCCGCGACACCCCCCCCCCCCCCCCCCTCCGCTCTCGCGTGGCCCGCCGCGACTCCCCCCCCTCCCCCCGCTCTCGCGTGGCTCGCCGCGACCCCCCCCCCCCCCCTCCCCCCGTTCTCGTGGCCCGCCGCGACACCCCCCTGAGCGCTGCACCCGGGGCGGTCCGCCGCCCCCCCCCCCCCCCCCCCCCCACCCCTTGTGACGCCACTGGTAAGCTATATACGCTTTTGTCCCCCTTGGGCATTGCCTTTCGCCTCGAACTTCACACAGAGAAGCCATTTTCTCTCCCCACTCATCCCGAACGAAAAGAGAAAGAGGGTAGCCTTTGTGGCCACCACCGGGAGAGCCGGGAGAGAGGTAGCGGAAATGACTACCAACATGGCGCCTGAAGTGACATCGGTCCAAGCCATGTGCGTTCATAAGACAGACTGGAAACTCATAAGACATATCGGAAAGATGTCCGTCCTTGTCCGTCCTTTTTGTTTATTCTTTCTGTAACAAGTTATAATGGCTAGATAGTTTAGTGATTAGAACACCTGGCATGTAACCACGAGACCTAAAGGTCGAATCGGGCCTGGCCGATTTTTTCAATTGTTTTTCGGCGTCTTTCTGATTGCTAACTCCAATATTAATTTTCTTATTACGAAAGGTGGACAAATTCGATATTGCGAAAACTACGCGTCGCAACAAAAAAAAGGCTTGTGTCGTTTTGGTCCTGGGCCAGGGGCCTATTTAGGAAAATTATTAAAGTCCGAGATAATTATATTGTTAATTATTTTCGCGTAATTAACTTTTTTAATATTGGGTTTAAGGGCAAGGTTTCAATTAGAAAATTGCTCAGCATCATCAAAAAACATTAAATCAACAAATTGCAGAATGATAGAAGGCACGCAAAGCATTTTACGGCTTTCTGAAAAACCGTACAAATTCGACGGGTTTTTAAGTTTCGGTTTGTAATCGGAACGCATCTCAGCCCCGGCGGCACCGCGCCCCGTGGAGAGATAGTGCATCCAACCTCTGCTGCGCTGTCATCGCGCGACGCAGCAGAGGTTGGATGCCCCCGCCCCGGCCACTGCCATTTTGTACACTTTTGACTACTCGTCACATGACCTTATAGTTTTTATGTCTTCAGCTAGCTTGAGGATACAGGCAATGACCTGACGATACCTCTTGCAGATCGACAGGGCCTGTGGAGGCTATGGGGCTCGCCGCACGCCCTCCAAAATGAATGTGATTTATATAAATTCATTTGCAATTTAAGTTCATTAGTCGTATTAAGAGTGCGTTAATCTATAAGGCTGCTCTTAACTGTGATTTTCTTAAAAGTGCATAAGCTTCCCTTTAGAGGTGCAATACTTGGTGAGTTGTGCACTTGGAATTTGTGTGACCTGAGATTGAACAACACGGTAGCTGAACTTTGTTTTATAAAAATTAGCATGCTAAAATTCAGTTATATAACTTTTCAGACTCAGCTGGAACCATGGAAATTACGTGCCTGGTGAGGCACAATGTTTCAAAGAAGACGATAACTGTAGGAGGCGAACACCGCATTCGTGACGTGCTCATGGCCTTGGAGATTTCCAGCCACTTCAAGGACCTAAATCAGGACAGTTTGCTGATCCAAGTAAGCATTTTAATAAATGTTCTGATATTTATTAAGACCAAAACAATCTGGCAAACACAGCAATGTTTGCCATATTGTGTTTTTACAAAACTGTGACCAGAATGTTGTGTAATTGTGATTGCTCTGGCATTTTTAATTTATTTTCATGCACCTAGGGATTTTGTCGGGCATTTGAGAAAAGCGAACTGGAGAAAGCTCACCACAAAACTGGCAGATGTGAAAAAAAGCTCACCAGCTTTGAATGTGGATGCATTCATGCAGAGTAAAGCTCTCTAGCTTTTTAATGATTGCGGAAAAAAGCTCACGAATGAATTTGTGAATCGATTCACTCTTGTTTTTTCCCAGCTTCCATTGGGATAGAACGACATGGAGCACAGCAATCGCGTTTGGACTCTCCTTTTATTTGTTTGAGATAACCTCAAGAAAACATAAGCATAGGTGTCTCCACCTTGCAGATAATGCCCTAAAATCAGCATAAGAAATCGGTTTCTTAAGAAATTCTGACATAAGTTATAAGTTATCATGCAGCTGTAATAAGATTGTGCATTATTTCAGACAGAATATGGAATGATTAGTTCACCTGATTAAAAAGCTAAAAAAGAAAAAGTCACATTTTCTTGTATCCGTGCAAATTCCAAATAATATTTTGGGCCGCTGTGGCATATATTTTGGCAACTTGAAGGAAATAATATAGACTAAAACCCCAAGACTGGGTACAACTGAGGACGACACAAGCACAAAAGTCTCAACTTCCAACTTCTGTTGTTGTGTTGTCCATCATTGTCCCCAGCCATGAGGTTTTAGTTTATAACGTTCGACCGTCACCACCACAATGTCTAAGAAAGCGATTTGATGATTTGGCGTAAAAAAGACTTAACACAAATTTCTCTATGGCAAAAAAAGCATTTTTTTTTACTCTGCTATACATGTTTGCAAGTACTAACTAGTCTGCTAGTCCATACACTGCAAAGTTTTAACTTTTTAATTGCTGCCCGATTTCCTCCCACTTCATTCTGCTTCTGCACCCCTGCGTGTTAATGAACCCTACATTCAGATGTTTCCTTTTTCTATTCCTACGAGGCTTCCTCCTTCCCTCCCTGAACCTCCCCCCCCAAATCTACCTCACGGCCCTCATCGATTCCTGGGCCCTGCGTGCTCCCAAAAAACCCCTTGCCCTGCCTCCCATTTTCGACCCAATCCCTCACTCCAGGCGTGTCCCGTAGTGCAGCCCATCCAGGTCAAATAGATGAGCCGTCTCCACCTGGTACACCTCCCTGTTCACTTCCATCACATCTTACCTTATCTTCTCTGCCAACTGCTTGATTTTCCTCTGTTGGCCTCCACTATCCCTCGCTCTGTTCCCCATGCCTGCCTCTGCACCTCCGGGATTGGGCACATTACAATGTGCACCTTTTCGTCTGCTTCTTTTAGCTTACGAACTCCTGCCTCTATTTTTTTCCTGAAGTTATGCCCCTCCATCCAGTTGCGGTCACAGACATTGGTTTTAGGTGGGGCGAAATCGCTGCTTAAATAACAAAAAAGAGACATCATACTTTTTTGTGAATAAAGATTTTTTTTTATTAGTCCCACTGTTTGCAAGCCGGAAATGCGCAACATGTAAACCTTTGCTCGCAATATAGCTTTAGCGCTCTCTTTTTGCTTGGCTGTAAAATAAAAAAAATATAAAAAACAATCGATTTGGGGGGGGGGGTCGCCCCCTTTGCCCCCCCCCCCCCCCCCCCTTAGGACCGCCACTGCCTCCATCTGAGTACGTCATTCAGTGCTACGTGAACGACGACCAGGTTTTTTCCCCTTGTGGTTATCCCACACCATGTTCTTCGCGATCTCTATGACCTCACTCATGTATTTTCCTGGGTGGGCCACCACCTTCACTCTGTCTTCACCCCCACCTTACTCCTAGCCCCTGCAACACACCTTGAAATGTTAGAGCTGCCCACTGCAGTTACCCTTTCTTCCTTTCCTTCCCCCTCTTCCCCATGCCTGTTAATTTATCACATTAGTCCCTGCTACATTGCAGTACCATACAGCTGTGCTGCCTCCTTTTTTACACTGACCTGGTCACCAGTGATCTGTCCCCGGGACCTGCCACCCCTACCGCCGTCTTCTCTGCCACCTGCCCTTTTTCCTTATTAACTACTCCTGTCACCTGCTGCACCCTATCCTCACACTCCCTCTTATGCTCCTCCAACCCAGCCTTCCAGGCTGGGTTGGAGGAGCGTGTTTATGTCATCGAGAACGTAAACAAATATGATCTCGTTGACAATAGTGCTGGCCATCATACACTAAGTATTTTTTTGCGTTTTCCCTTTGAGTTTCGGTTTTCACAGTCTATTGTAAAGCGCATGTATTTACGGACACATATTTCTTTTCGGGAAAGTGAGGGTTAGAATTGTGAAAATATATTGCTAATGCCTCTAATGCGGCTAGCATCAGCGCCTCACGCAATATCAAGTCGCCGATGCTGTTGCCGTGTGCTCATTTGCATCATGTGACGTGTTAACACCTTATTAAAAACAACTTTCTTTAGTTTGAATTCCACATTATTCAAATAAATCTTCGATTCCCCTTGAGTTTGAATTAACGAGATTTAGCTATTTTCAAGCCTCTTTTGATAAAAATAGCTCATAGAAGTAGATCATTGTTATCAAAAAGCTGGTGTTATGAGGCAAAGAAGAAGATCATTGAGTGCTTAAGGAAGTAAGAAAACAAAATATGCAGTCCATGATTACTGATGTAAGCTTGAGATTTCTGGCCATTTGCAGCCAAACACTTTTGGTACCATTCTCGATTGCATAACACATTTGACTCTACTATTAGTAATGATCGCAAGTTCTGTCTGTCAGGAAAATAATTCAGGTGCTATTGCTGCATGATTTGACTGTGCAAGACCATTCATACAAAAACTTTAGGTGGCCACACACTTTTATCAGCATTATGTACTCCAAATGCAATGTGATTGAACTAACACTAAGTAGGTAGTGTCAAAGAAGTAAAGGCACTGCTAGCATGATTATTGAAACACCCAAACACAAATGGAAACATAAGGTGTCTTAAGGGTAGAAATCTAGAAAAACATGGCATTTTGGGTGGACTTCCTACTTTGGATCTAGGTCAAGCAAGTATTTACCTTGTACTGATGGCGCCAACATAAGCTTGAGCTTATAAATATTTAGAGCATGTTAAAAACAGCCCTGCTTTCTTTGTTATTAGTACCATTTCTAGCCACGATGACACACCGTGGACAGTCACTAGCAGATAGGCTTACATGTAAAGATTGTGTGCTGCCCATCATTCTTTCTAGAAATCAAAATTTAAGTTGAGCATGCAGCAGTAATCCTGTGTAAAACATGCTGCTTCTGAGCTTGCTGACTCTCGAAGATACCAATATTAACTGAGCTACACACTTAAGCATTCAAGCTGAGTATGAACTTGCAATTTGATAATAAAAAATACCAGCCGAGGTTGACGAGCTGGACAAAAGAGTATCATAGCAGCACCACTGCACGTCACAAAATTTTACTCTTTCCTAGATTCCTTTCATGGCATCCTTCTCGTAAGAATGCATGTATGAGTATCGTTTAGGCTTATGACCAGAATATTAAGTTACAAGTTCCACTGTAAAGATGTCTTAAGATAAGACATCTTTTGTGAATATGGGTTCAAAATGTGCCCCAAAAATGTCCATCTTCATTACCAGTGTCTCACTGTTCATGCAAATGTCACAAATCACAAACTCAGCAATGTGCCACTTTCCATTCAGTGCTGGTTTATCTTTTCTCGTTCCTTGATTTAATGCATATTCTTTATCTATTCAGCAATTTTCATTGGAATACACCTCTTTCTAAAGTAAATGTTGGCTATTTTGATCATGGTCCAAGCCACCGCAGTAATAGCCACAGGTATGGCAAGGGACGTTGACTACACTATCAAAAGCACCCTTTTAAAGTCTGTGCATAGATCATAACCTTCCTTAGTGGCCAAGTCACACATAAGTATCACAAATGATCGCCTCGAATTTTCTAATGTAACCATAACCACTTCGCTCTATTTTAGGTTTTCGACGAGAGGTTTCAAGAATATGTGGACATGGAGGAAACAACCATCTTGGCAGAACACTCAAAGCTGAACCTGATCATGCTGGAACAGCCAAATGAAGTATCAGGAGCTTCAGAAGTTGTTTCTGGGTAATGCAAATTATCTACCTTTTCGTCTTTCCAAATAAATATTGGCATATAGAAGTACTGTAAATAACCTTAATTTCGTAGGCTCATAGCTCACGAATTTTGCAACTTGCCAATTTTGAGAATATTTTGTGAGCATAAAATTTTGTGATTAAACGTAGTGTGCTATGTATTTGCCACCATGGGGGATTTATTTCAGTGATAAACATATTGTGATTTTTATTATAGTGGAATATGTGAAATAGAGGTTTTTCTAAAATTTTGTTGTTTAGAGCAAATACTCCATTGGATCATTCATTTCATTTTTTTATTTATTTTTTGTGCCCATGAGCAGCTGATGGTGCTAATGGTGCACAATTTAGTATAACAACAAGAAAGCTTCAAAAGGTTTGTTAAAAACGTCAATATGTGCTACATCGAGGATAATATACAAGTATTGTATATGGGTCATGGGGCTAGCTGGGATGATCTGATTAGCATGAAATGTCGGAGAAACTAGCAAAAATCATCTCGGAACATGAATATAAATAGCTTAAGTGAGCCTAGGGCAATTTACACAAAAATATAAGGTATCGCTGGCATAGTCTAGAAATCAAACTAGAACAGCTGCATCGTTCCAAGAATCTTCTCTATCCATAATAAACTTTGCGACCAATATAGTGATCACGAGGAATTCTAAAGAAATGTTTTTGAACATTTTCTATCATATCTTGGCACGCATGCCTAATATAATTCCAGACAACAGATGCGAGCTCCAGCTTAGACCGAATCAACGAAACGTATAACCGCCGTAAACAGTTTGAAGTGAAAAACTCCTGCGTAATTCTAGAAATGTCACCCATTGTACGAAAAGAGGCATTGACAACATTATTAACACTTAATAAAATACAAGGAACAGTCTTATATACTGGTTGTTCCAGCAAAGCCTTTCAAAAATCCCTTTAAAAATAGTTTCAGAAAAAAAAAAACTCCTTTCATGAACAAACTACCAGCCACGGTCGACATCAGGAATTGCAAAAAACATACAAATTAGCCAGTTAATTATATGAACTTCGCTAATTCATTTTTACGTTAGACGCTTTAGGGCACATGTTTATATTGAAGAAATAATGACGGTCATTGTTGAAGGCTAGTTCAGTTTTTAAGCAATGTGAATCAAGCTCATAGTTCGAGCTATCCATCTCCAAGTTTGCTCTAGAAACTGGCCGATACCGAAATCAAGCACACAGAGTTGACTGGAAGGACAACCCCCGTTTTGTGAAGGAAAGTCACGTGCGTCGTCCTCCCAGTAGACTTTGCACGCTTGGTTTCGGTATCGGCCGGTTTCTAGAGGAAAATTTGGAGATGGATACCTAGCCTTCAACAATCACCGTCATCACATTTCTCTAATATAAACATGTGCCGTAAAGCCCTCTAATTAAAAAATGAATTATCAAAGTTTCGTTAATTAATTTGCTAATTTGAATGTTTTTTGCAATTCCTGACGTCCTCCATGCTTGGTAATAATTGATCCTGAAAACGTTTATTTTTTTCTCTAACAGCCCTTTTTCTGGATTTTTGAAAGCCTTCGCTGAAATAGCTGGCATACTCCCAAAGTACACACAATACACAAAGTACACTCGACCCTTCCTAATGGAAGGGTCGAGTGGCAAGCTTATAACAAAAGTTCATAGGGTTTACCTTCTTACACAAACATATAACAGCATGATTATAATGCAATTAAATGCAAAGGTGCGAGCAAGCTGGACGAGAGCGATGAAAATAATCCCGTGAGAGGAGGAACAAGAGAGACAAAGGGCAACACACAGATTTGTGTTGTCTTTTGTCCTTGTTCCCCCTCTCCAGAGATTATTTTCATCATATAACACAAGTTATAGAAGGGGTGAGTGTGAGCATGATCCGATAACACCAATAATGCACTGATTTGACCTTGTCCATCTGTGCTTGTTGCTCAGTCGTCCCTTCCCCTCTAATTTGTTGTGCAATAAAACTCTGGTGGGTTTATTGTCTTATGAATTTAAATCATTGTTGAAATGTCTGAGTAAATTGTTTCTTAATGTTTTGGCAGAATGGTACAAATTTCATGAACTAGTGAGAATGTAGTGCAAAAGAAGAAAAGCAAGGTAGGGTGCTCAGAACAGCTCACCTGATATGATCAGAAACTAAAATGGTTTATTTCTAATGCTTTGACTTGTCACTATTCCACATTTGTCATGCGTTATTGAGGTACAGTCAAGTAACTGACTCCCAACTCACTGGTCATCACTATGTCCTGTAATGTATAATTGGAAATAGGTCTTTCAAAAGACATAACGAATTTTAGCACTCGTAGGCCCACCTCCTAATTCTTTCTCACAGCTTTGTTTTCAAAATGACTAATGGGACAGGACTATTTTGCCTGTTCACATTTATAACAAATACAAGACTTAATGAAAGCAACATGAAGTTTGCTTGAGTCAAGGTGACCGCTGCTTTGCTTGTAATAAGAGCTTTATTACTTTTCTGAAGTTTTGTGTCATAAATTATGAGACTTGGTGTGGTTTAACACTGCTGTCATCGCTTTGCTTAGGACCCCCCAGGTACTTCAGGTACAGCAGGCAGTGCTGTTGCCCGTGGAGCAAGGGCCAAGGGACCTCGATGCATACAGGCTGCCTCGCATGGCCATCAACATTGATGAAGAGCTCAAGGCAGTCACCAGAGGGAACTGCCCTGAATCGCTCAAGCGAAAGATCGTCGAGCACATATACTATGACTTTTGCAAATACACCATGTGAGCGACCTTCTATTCAAACTTTTTTTTTTCACTAATTTGGTTGAAAGTGTAATGTAAAAGTGAAACAGCGACGAGATAAGACGAAGTCTTCATTCTGTTTCCTTTGATTTTCCTTGGCAGTTGCCTCACTGTGAATGCATGTTCCGAGGTACTTGCAATGTAATACTCAAATTGTTGCTAGAGCGGTGGTTGAGCCTAGCTGTTTTTTTATTTGTTATCGGACAGTGAAGGAACTCCCGATATAATTGTTTCTCTTGTAACCTTTGTAAAATTTGCCACCCACAGAATCTGTTCAACCCCAAATACACATTTTTCCGAACTCTGTCTGGCCACTTCAATGATTATCATCTTCGAATTGCATAGAACCTGTGCCAACCTGTGCCAAACTATGGCAACTTTCTGGTGGCTGAAAAAAAAAAAAAAAAAAGTTGAACTGCTTGGCACGTGTATTTTGATATGTCAGCACTGTGCGATGTGCAAATTAAGTGCGAGCGCTGTATCAGCATTTATTTCGGTCTCCACTCTAGTCAACCTATTGGCAAACACTAGGTTTTAAAGCATTTCATGCAGTTAATGTTACCAAGGGCTTTTCTCAGGAGGGCATTTTACACAGAACGATTGTTTCTTTGCTGAGATCTAAATTGAAACACGTGAAAGGAGAGCTGCATGTGAAGAACACATTCCCGCTTGCCTCTAATGTTTAATTGGCAGTGCCCATCAAATAACTACATGTTCATTGCCACCATTATTGGTTTGGCAAAAAGTTTGGCTGCTGCTTGCACTGAATTCTGAAAAGGGTCTATGTGCATGAACTTGTGCTGTGTTTGCAGCGTTTATACAGGATATCTGCTTGCACTGTGTTGCCATTGTATGAATGAAGTAGGGCATCATCTCCTGGTATTCCTTTTATTCTTATAACATCTGACTAAATTGTTTCCTCGTCTTTGGGCAGAATGTTACAGATTGCATGAACTTGTATTTCAAATGGTGACAATGTAGTGCAAAAGTAAACTTCTGTTATATTTCTGTCTAGCTACCCCCAGCGCCTCTACTCACCCGCTGCAGAGCAGCTGGTGCACCGCTACCCACAGTTGCGGGATGAGTCCGACAATGGTTTCGTAAGTATATTTTGTACAGATAGGATTATAAAGCTGGTTCGTATATGAGTATTCATAATATTTTCTTTTAGGTATCTTGGAAAGGACATCTACGAGTGAAAGCCAAAAATTCCAGACGTTCGATGTCCGACACTGTGGCAGGTGTCGGAGAGGCACGGGAAAAAAACAAAAAAGCAAAGGAGGCGAAATCGTGCGCTGGCTCAGCAACACCAGCGGTGAAGCATGTTGCCCGAAGTGTAAGGTTCATACTTTCTTTTTAAATTTCATCATGTGTTTATACCTCCCAACGTTTGGAGGAACAGTTAAAGGCATAATCACAATATCCCATTTCTGCTGAAGGTCCCCATGTTGTTTGTTTGTGCTTGATCTAGTAGAACAAAGAAAATAAGATTACTTCAGGTAGGATTGGGTTTTGTGTGCGCTTATTGTATACACCGACACGCTGTTTACAAACAAGCCCGCGTTTGCCCACACCAGGTGTGGGCACTGCGCGTGCGCAGAAACCAAATTCGGGAGGAGTGAAGCGTCTACGCATGCGCAGTGCCGTCGACAGCACCACCGCAGCTGCGTGACGTCAGGGCCGTGTGTGTTGGTCTATAGCATGCCATGCGGTCACCTGTCAGAGGTATAGGACATTGTCATCATGCCATTTGCCATGCAGGGAGATTTTTAAAAGAAAACAAAGCAGGTTCAATCCCGTGGTCACCTGTTAAACACAGCACACCTGGGACAACATGACATTTTCATTGGCTAGGCGGGAGTAAAGTTGGTTAAAAACATGTATAACTGTTGCAATCAATTAATAATTTATTGATTGCTTTAAGTGCCCATGAGGGCTTTACTTAAAAGACCTCTGACACGCCAATTTTTTCATGCTAGGCGCTGAAATGGCGTATCAGGACATTACAAAAAAATTGTTTCACTATAGAGTTGCATAGTTTTTTTTATAAAAAGTAGAAATATGAGGCCCAATTCAAAGTTCCCGCCAGTGCACTGTGACGTAACAGTGTACCGCAAGGTGTCGGGGCGGTCAGAAGGGAGGCATTTCCGGAAGTCACGTGAGTTGTATCCCTCCCCGTGCTTACCGCGAGCGCGTGTAATATTTTTAAAAATATTTTTGTTGCTCTTTGCATCTCCACGAGCGATTTAAGCTGACAAGGTTTCTTTTATTTGCTTTTCATCGCTTAATGTTGCTGTAAAGGTAGAAGAAGAGGAGTCAGTGAATTGACGTGATCAACTACAATTCCTATAAGGTGCTGTGTGAGGGACTGTCACGGTATTTCAGCAACTGAAGAAGAGATCACACTGCATGCATTTCCGGGAGACATAAAAGAGATCGACCGGTAGCTGACTGCGGTTCCCGCAGGACAGCTACTAGAATCCGTGGGTAGGCGATGGATATGCTCGATGCACTTTAGTGAGCTAGTGGAACTGAAACTTTGTTTTCTACGATCGCTCGTACGAAGAGCAGAATAAAAAAATAAAAAAAAGTCTTAAGTACGGTCGCGGAGAGCACGAGGAGTGAAACTCCCGTGACTTCCGGCGAACCCACTTTTAGTGACGTAGGTCGATGCCTCCCTTCTGACCGCCCCGACACCTTGCGGTTCACTGTTACGTCACAGTGCACTGGCGGGAACTTTGAATTGGGCCTCGTAGTTCTATTTTTTATAAAAAAAAACTACACAACTCTATAGTGAAACAACTTTTTTGTAATGTCCTGATATGCCATTTCAACGCCTAGTAAGAAAATTTTTTTTTTTTTTTTTTTTTTGGCGTGTCAGAGGTTTTTTAAAGACAACAACGACAATTTTAATTTTTTTCTTACAAGTGTATCTTTTTCCATTTGGGGACCTGGCATGCCGCTAAATTTTTATAGACATCTGTGATGCCTATTTTTGTGCCTGTGAATTAACTGGCGATACCGAAACTGTCCAAGTGACGCAGTAAGCAAATAGTCGCTTCTCAGGTATCATGCTCTTACGTTATGCTAGGCGAGGTGCTACGAGGTCGCGTGAAACTCGTATCATTCACACTTGGGGGACCGCTGTCATCGCTCCCAGTACGATTTTTCTGGTAACTGTATAATTTATTTGTTCAACATGCCGGTGTTGGGCATGGCTAAAGCTTGGTTGGGTCATGCCCGAGTCATGCATGACATTTTTCTTAATAATGGAGGTAGGCTGGTGGGTTCATACAACTAATGAAACGACTAGCCCTATTCTGTACAGCTTAGCAACTGATGTGGGTTCCAGACAAGAGATCCTTCCAGCTGAGAACGGATTTGCTTTGTTTAGCTTTTGCAGGGATGTAGCTTATGAGGTTCTCATATTAAATTTAAAGTTTATACCAAGGTATTTCTGTGTTCATTAATTTGTATGCCAAACAGAGTGAGTGGTCAAACTGGGTGCTGTTTTTCTTTGTAGTGAAGTTAAGAAATTAGTTTTGTAAACATTGATTTTCATCTTCTGTTTTCGACACCATGATTCAGTATGAAGCAAATCATTCATATTTAATCTAATAGATACTAAGATTTTCTCTGAAGAGTGAATATTGTCTACTGTCACATTTTGCATTCCGTATGAGAGGAACATCAAAATCTAATTTTTAACCAATTTTTCCAATTGTTCTGAATTTAGATTTTTTGATGAGACGGAAGTGCAGATATTTATTAAAAGCTTTTTATAAGATACATGTCTTAATTCCTTCTTTTAGGTCAATGGTGTCACCGTGTGGGGAGCCGCAGAAGATGAAGATTCTGTGGCTAATC